>JADNYI010000037.1:0-267200 GCA_015501065.1 Infundibulicybe gibba | reverse complement strand
GCTGCTTGACACGAATGAATCTGTCTTTAAACTTGAATAATGTGAACGAATGCGCAAATTGTTTCGTAGGGCATCCAATGATTCATAGCCTGACCAATGCGTAACTTCCATTCTATTTCCGCCAAATGTTTACTGAAAGTTGCTTTTTGCCAATAGCGGATGGAAGCCATAGTTGAATCTTGTGAGAGGTAATCATTCCGAGCTGATTCGAACTCCTGGGATTTCTGGCAAAGCAAAGCGACCGGTGGTATGTAGAGCTGAAGGATCTTAACCAGCCGTCAATCTTTCTTTTTAAGGCGTTAGTACGTAACTGTAGTCGAGTACGTTGGCGATCCTTTGAATGATCCCACAATTTGCTTGATTCAACCGATACGGCCCTCCCTGTTTTAAGAATTAGGACGGTAAAAATCAAGGTAGCTAGCGACTTACTGCTCTGTTTCCAGGTCCATCCCAACCGAAATTAGGACACTCGGCGAGACGTTCTCATCTAACGAGATATCCTTTCCCGCTTCTAGATCGCGCGCCTCTGCCTCTGAAAGCTCTCTGCGAGCGGCGGCCTGAGTCGGTGCTATGCGCAATTAGCTTAGGCTGCAACACATTGATTAACCACTCACTTTCGGTAGTAACCTCAAAGGGGTTATTGAGAGTTCGTCCCTCTTCCCATGCTTCTATTGACCCCGCCAAGTGGCTATTGATTGCCCAGGCAAAGAGGCCTCTAGTTCTCTGTGAGCGACTACATAGTCGACCATTTCGGAGGCCGCAATTTTTAATTGCGCATTAAGTAAGGCCTTGTTATAATCATCAACCACTGGTCAGTTCAGATGTACAAGCTTACCGAGACTGGTCATTTTTCGCCAGTTACTGTCCCCAAATGGAAGTCCAACGTGTCGCGTCGGATCCTGGGCCCATCTCCTTGGTGCTTGGCGCAAGTGGATCTACCTCAGACCAACCGCGCTCCGGGGCCTCACCATCAGTTCGACCTACGCCCTTGGTGAAGTTGAACGAATATCGTGTGCGGCACGCGGCGACATGCGCGGGAAGATGGAACTTCGGAACAAGAAACTTGATGTTAACATGTCCATCAAGAATGTCGAAGGTATGATCTATAGCAAACATCCGCTTTTTAGGTGAATTGACCACTGACAAGCGATATCGTATGACACAAATAGTTGCATTCACCTCGGTGCCCTGAACACTCTTATAGAAGAGGTAATCCATATTAGAGTATCTAAAGCTGTTAGTCCAATCGCGGCGCCTATTAAATTTACCATTACCTTTCCCCGAACTGAAGATCGCCAACGGAATTTGGAAGCCTAAAATCGTGCCGAGCACACACAACAGCCCCAACTCCAGTTGCAGCTACACCGCCATTACGTTTTGAACTTGCAAGGTTGACTGCATCATGGCGCGAGCATGTCGACTTCTATCTCGCTGAAAGTCAATTCCAAGTCATCATGCCAATGATCATTGACGTACTGGCTCTGGCGCGGTGCTTGAGCTGGTCAAATATTTTTATATTCCAACTCCTCAACGAAGTATGACACCCTTTGCTAAGACTAGGATCGGCCGCATCGCTTGAGACATCCTTTCGTCGAAGCCTGAAGTTTGCATCTATCGCCAAAAAACGCGAGTGGAGGTACCTAGCAAAATATCAGAATTTATTACAATGACCTAGTAGACATACCACTTACGCCTCCCTTGTGGTGCCCGTTTCCATCCTTGCGGCATATTCTTCCCAGGCTGTGGACACGCAGGACATAGCACCGCACATTCCCCAGGTTTGCCGCGAGATACCCTTTGGGTTATGGCCACACCCGCATGCTTCAGGAGCTTCAAGTATCGCCACTCACGAATCATTCGTAATAGTTGGGGATAACGATCCTATACGGTATTTAGTGACTCATGACAAAGCCTGGCGAAATTAAATGCACTGGGGAGGATTCATTTGTATTGTCAGTTAACGGTTCAGAGCTTGGTAAAACTCAAACACCGACACCTTCGATGTATAAGACAGCATTTCCAATGTTTCCAAAACACGGAAAGTAGCCGCAGTTCGAGGGTTCTCCACCGTTGCTGGGAAAAGACGGGCACAGCAGTTGCGCTGTACGAGACTGAGCCCTCTCCCCACAGCCACAAAAATCTAACGTCACACTGAAGATCCCCCAGTTATCGAGTATTGTGAAATCGCTGTGAAGGAGGTTTCCGGATTCATACACAAGACACCCGGACGGATGGCCAAGTTGAATTCGTAGACCCAGTGTCTTGAGGGTGCGGTCCTCGAAATATGAAGCCATTCCAATACTTGAAATAAATGTAAGCCAATGGGTAACTGCTATGACGCTATGGAATATACCTTTATCCGTGTAGGGGTTCTCTCTGTGTTTCTCAACTGTGCACTCAGCGCATCGGAGATGTCGGCCCAAACAGTCCAAGCATTCGTGATCTGCTGGCCTCGACAAACAATCACAGCAACATTCGGGTGGGTCCCAACCACACCTTCCAACGTAATCATTTCTTCAAGAAGACCTCGCTTTCCAGCATCCACATGGCCAAAGGTTCGTCCTAAATTTCATATTGATAATTAGCCATGCCTGATTTTAATATTTATACGTCTCGTCCACTCACTGCATTCATCCTGGTGCGTTTTGTGGGCTCCAGCAACATCTCAGCCAAGTGCTCCACATAGGCTGGATCAAATCCTGGGTCCGCTTCGTTCGCCAGGGCCGGCTCCTCCCTCCACTGGACATGCGGCTCTTCAAATACAGGTGCTTCGGGTGCCGCTTTTTAGGTTTAACTTGGATATCGAAGCGATGCCTTGACTCGACCATCTCCTAACGAGGAATACATAGTATGTTTGTATCTCCCCTGTCCTTGTAGTTCCCCCCATTCTAGGATTCGTGGGACGGTGATACAGCTGGAATTTGTGACTCTGGCCTCGCGCCATAGTTGCATTGAGTGGTGTGGCTCGTGTGAAGTGCTGAGGTGAGTTTGATGATGTTGATTGTGGAACGCTCTGATACTTTGGGATCTGTATGTGATGCATCAGCCCCGAGACTCAGACCCAAATCAGTCCTGGTGTAGTAATGCATCACTACGGATTTATATTCATTACCCGATCACTATTTTTTAGTGCCATTGCGGTCCCCATGGGCCGTCGTGCTATATACTTTACTTATGCTGAGAAACAAGCTGCAGCTCGTAGTCGGCGTCGAAAAAATGCTGAACTCCCCAGGTGCGTAGTTGTTTTGTTGTCTCTCTTGCTCGGTACGCTCATCATTCAACGTGCCGAAGCAATAAGCACCTTCGCAGTCAACAAAACCGCAGGGCCTACATCAACCGCCTCACCCCAGAACCGGTGACAGGCACCATGACTGTATCATACCCCACCACCAACCATCCCCCAAGCGCTTCAGGCCCTTGCAGAAATACAGCTACCTGCACGCGTGCCTTTTCTTATGCCCACCGTGGTGATTTTGGGGATTTTTCAACGGAAGATTTGGACCGATGCAGAGGTCCCCCCCTACACCCTGCCCCCAATCTGCATGATCCTGCGCCTACCTAGATGAAGAGCATTTTTTTCGACATTCTGCACGGCTCATATAGTCATGAACAACGCTCATTCGAAAGCGCCCGGCTACGAGATTACAACACAGTTGCATACGAAGTATTTGTCAATGATGTTCTCTCCATGCTCACGCGCTCAATATCCGAATGGGAAACCGCTGAATGTATAATTGGCAAGTACAATGGGGATACCATTGAAGGTAGTTGGGAAATCAGTCCTTCAGTGGAGGCGCGCTGGATTGTGGACTTAGCAGCCGATTACAATGTGTTACTTCTAGGAAATGACAAGTTCTATGTACTTTTGTAGAACGGTGGCACCGTCTCGAGTAGAATACAATTTTGATTCCCTTCTGTCTATTGTAGACGACATGCGACTTCAACCCGTCATATACCCTGGTGCTTAAAATAGAAAGCGGCATGTTGCGGCATGTTGATCGGAACCGTGAGCCAATCAGGTTGCGGATAAACATGCACTGAACGCCCTGAGCACAGAGTTCAAGACGAGAAATATGTGCTATTTAGCATGAAAGGGCAGTGCTGTACAGCTAATATAGCAGGGCTTTATATCTCAGTAAATTAGCTACATGTTTCTGTAGTTCATTTGGTTGGTGGACACCAAAGTCGGTCGAATTGAGAGGTTGAATGCCACGGTCAACGATAACTCGATCAAGATCTAATATGCACACTGGTGGCTGCGCCACGCAGCTTCATACAGAATCGTACTCTAATTCAATTGCAACCGGACGCCACTGTCGCTACACTATTATTGACTGCCTCAGTGCTATTAATGGGACATTTCAGCTACTCCTGGTGCTAAGTGCTATTAAACCGCCACCAGTTCAAGGGTCGGTACTCAATTGGTCGGTGAGTGTCGGTTTACTACAACTTCCACCAATGTATAGTATTACAATCAGGTGTTGCTCGCCTGCTCCCAGCACCTGTTACAACGGTTCCCACCCCTATCTTTTTCTCTTTGTTCACCGACTCCTTTGTTTAACTATACTTACATTGTTCTCTGATTCTACATTGTTCTATGCATGTCCAACACATGCCTCTATTCTTAGATACCTGACTCATCTATGATGTCATAGCTGACTGAGCTTCAACAGCTCTTTTACCTTACATTGTCTTTCTTCCCATTGTACTATATTCTCGCGCCTCAAGTCCTAGTATATAAACCCTAGATACATTGTCATGTTTCCTATCTTGACCTAGGCAATACTACACCCTTTACCTCTGAACCTTGATCACTGAACCTTGATACCCAAGTCAAAGCCTGACTTGGAGTGACTATAGTCTTGTTGGTATTGACCCAAGACTCTGACTTGACGTCTTCGACGATACTCGACGCTTGAACCTTGGTAAAGGCTATCCGCCTTAACAAAAGGTCAAGATCTACCGATTGCCAACCTCTTTAGGTTTCGGCACCCATTGATCTAAACCGACACCCCTCCGATCACCGTGGCTCCCCACTCCTTACAGGTTCTTCCTAGAGGAGCTGTCCAGAACGACCAAGGGACTTGGCTAGAAAACACCGCACTTTCTTCGACAACACTTCCTCTCGGTGGCATTACAACGTTGACCCCTATCGAGCGGTACCAGACTCATACTTCACAGAACCATACTCCTCTCCACTCCGCCCACCTCCACGAAACAGATTCTCTGCCAACTCCGCCGATAACTCTTCCTCGAATCCGAAGCTTCCACTCCCACTCAGTCACATCAATTCAAAACCCCTGAACCAGAAGAAACCCCCGCACCAGCACCCAAAATGACACCGTAATACCCACACTACTGCCACCAAGACCCCAAACTCAGGACTCCGCTATATTCAAAGGAGAAAGGAACGATGCTCACCCTTCATTAAGCAGTCAATCTCTACCTCAACCTAAACACCGCGTTTATGATACCGATATAGCAAAGATCGGTTTCACTCTTTCCTATATGGATGAAGGAACGGCAGGACCCTGGAAAGAAGCAGAGATGGAAAGGCTTGCGAACTAACAGGTGGATGGGGAACGTATCAAGATTTCATCACACGAGTAGAAGAAGCATTCTCCCCAGCAGATGCCACTGGGGATGCCACTCACCAGTTAACCGTCCTTCGACAGACGGGAACAGCCGAAGATTATGTAGGCCTCTTTAGACAAGCGGCCCTTCGAAGCAAGATTACCGAAGACGGACCCCTCATTGTGTTCTTTCAAGGAGGACTAGCCAAAGCTCTCACCGACAAAATCCACAACCTCATTCCTTACCATCCACCATTGATAGTTGGTACGAAATGTCCATCCGATTCGATAGCCAATACCGAAGGAGTAAACAAATACACCAACGAAATAATCCTACCCAGTACACCCGACCCAAGGGTCCCAGCACCCCACGATATATCCCACCAAGGGACCCATTCGCCATGGACGTTGATCGTCTCACAACAGAAGAACAGAAGGAACACATGCAGAAGGGCAATGCTTCATTTGCCACAAGATTGGCCACCGTGCCAGAGATCACAAGAATGGAAGAACCCCACCAGAAACTCACGAAACAATTACCGCATCCAGAAGATCGAAACTCCATCCACTTCTGGAATTGTTGAAGTACCACCCGATGGAACTGTTGCATTCACACGCATCCAGGCCCTCATGGCTAGCCTATCCCAAGAAGAAAGAACGGTAGCTATAAAGAAGATGGAAGAAGAGGGTTTTTAGATCGGCGAACTGAATCGACGTCAGTATCGCCAGAATTATTCATTTCCCCTGTACTAGTCACGGTTACAGATAAACAATCTATGCATTTACCTATTTGCATCGAAGGAAATGAAAACGTCGAAACCCAAGCCCTCATTGACTGCGGAGCAGGAGGAAAATTCATCAACTCCACATTCGCCGAAAAACACCACCTACCACTAGAAGAACTACTACAACCAATCTCCGTATTCAATGTCGACGGAACCCGAAATAGCAAAGGACAGATCACCCATTACACCTGGGTAAATCTTCGACTTCAAGGACAAACCCTCAAAACACGTCTACTGGTTACCGGATTAGGAAAGGAAACAGTTATTTTAGGACTCCCCTGGCTAAGGGAAATTAACCCGATCATTGACTGGAAACATGGAACCATGGAGATAGATCCCACCAAATTCTCCCTCAATGCACCAATATCATTCGCACCATTCGGGAAAAAGACATGAAACCTAAAATCATTCCCCGAAAAGTCACCATCGAAGATATCACTGAGGAAGAAGACGAGATTGAACCTCACCACCTAAACCAAATCGACCCTAATGAACCGGATACTATATACTGCCTCCCAGGGTACTCCCCTATCCACGACCCTACACCTCCTATCTCCGACCCTATTTCCCCAGAAGGAGATCTCATCATGGCATACCTACAAGGAGAACCAGTAATAGCGATCTTTGAACCTACCGTCGCCAAAATCACACCGGAATATACTGGACCGCGCTACTTTTACAAACCCAGCCAACGAATCGGAATCACCACTCAAGACCACCGGTCCAAACTGGTGTCCACCGGACAAGGAGTCCGCATTCGTGTAAAAATAACCAGTTCCACCGCCATGGCCCAGGATTCCCTCTCTGACAAACCGAAAACGATTGAAGAACTCCTTCCAGAACCTTATTTGAAGTACCGACAAGTCTTCGAAAAGAAAGCCGCCGAACGCTTTCCTGAATCCCGAATCTACGACCACGCCATAGACCTGAAACCAGATTTTGTACCCAAAGATTGCAAAATATACCCACTCACTCCGGGAGAACAAGTCAAACTGGACGAATTTCTCAAAGAAAACCTGGACAAGGGATACATCACTCCATCCAAATCTCCGATGGCCTCCCCGTTTTTCTTTGTAGGAAAGAAGGATGGTTCATTACGACCGTGTCAGGACTATCGTTACCTAAACGAAGGAACCATCAAGAACTCGTATCCCCTTCCCCTTATCCAAGAACTCGTCGACAAACTCCGAGGCTCCTCAATCTTCACCAAATTGGACCTCCGCCAAGGATACAACAACGTCCGACTCAAAGAAGGTCATCAATGGAAGGCCGCTTTCAAAACCAACCGCGGACTATACGAACCACAGGTCATGTTCTTTGGAATGTGCAATTCTCCTGCCACCTTCCAAATGATGATGAACGAACTCTTCAACGACATGATTAACGAAGGATGGATTGTCATCTACATGGACGACATCTTAATTCACTCCTCAGGCTTATCGGAACATCGACAAAGAACCCTACGAGTGCTTCAACGACTCCAGGAAAACGACCTCTTCCTGAAACTGGAGAAATGTGTCTTCGAAACCACCGAAGTAGAATTTCTTGGAATGATTATCGACCGAATCAAATCGCCATGGATCCCACCAAACTCAAAGGAATCAAAGAATGGCCGACCCCCTCTACCGTAAAAGGTGTACGCTCATTCTTAGGATTTGGTAATTTCTACCGGCGATTCATTGGAAAATACTCGGATATTGCAAAACCACTCAACAACCTCACCAAGAAAGATCTCAAATGGGAATGGACCCCCGAATGTCAAGAAGCATTCGATACGTTGAAACGAAAATTTGCCGAAGCACCAGTCCTTCTTATGCCAGACCCCACGAAACCTTTTACTATTGAGTCCGATGCATCAAAGTTTGCCACGGGAGCAGTACTCCGCCAACGTGACGTGAACGGAGACTGGCATCCATGCGCCTACCTTTCACAATCCTTTGACGCCACTCAACGAAATTACGAAATTTATGATCGAGAACTCCTAGGAATTGTACGAGCTCTGGAAGCCTGGAGACACTACATCCAAGGCTCCCCACATCCAATTACCATATTCTCTGATCATAAAAACCTCACCTACTTCCGCACCGCTCAAAAACTTAATCGACGCCAAGCACGATGGAGTCTCTTCCTTTCCGAATTTGACATCAAATTGGTCCATGTCCCTGGAACACAGATGGTCCAATCGGATGCTTTATCAAGAAGAGAAGACCTAAACCTGGAAGAAGATACTGATAACGAAGACATCACATTACTCCCGGAAGAGTTATTTGTGAAAACTATTGACACCGACCTCCGTGACCAGATTCTCGCCTCCTCCTCCAAAGAGGATGTGATTACCCAGGCCATCGAAGCACTCAAGAAAGGGGGTACCCCTCCGATGAAATCCGCGCTTTCTGACTGGAAAATCGAAGAAGAACTGGTCTTCTACAAAGACCGATGCTATATTCCCCCAGACGAAACCCTAAGAAGGAATATTACATCACGATACCACGACTTGCCAATGATGGGACACCCCGGCCACATGAAAACCCTGGAACTTATCCGTCGCGATTATTGGTGGCCTGGAATGTATACGTTTGTCAAAAATTATGTTGAAGGATGCGCTACCTGTCAACAAACCAAAGTAAACACTCACCCCACCGCACCACCTTTAATGCCGATAAAACCCCGACGGACCCAAGACCTTTCTCACAGATCTCCATGGACTTTGTTACGGATCTACCGAAATCCCATGGATATGATTCACTCTTGGTCGTGGTAGACCAAGGGCTTACAAAGGGGGTAATTCTAATTCCCTGCAACAAAACGATTGATGCCCTAGGAACTTCAAATCTTTTATTCCGGGAAGTCTACAAACGATTTGGTCTCCCAGATAAAATCATCTCCGATCGTGGCCCCCAGTTTGCCTCCGCAGTACAAAGGGAATTAGGACGACTCCTTGGCATCAAACTCGCATTCAGTACGGCATACCACCCTCAAACTGATGGAGAAACGGAACGTGTCAATCAAGAAGTAGAAGCCTACCTTCGGATCTTTTGCGTTAATCACCCCGAAACATGGGTGGAATTCCTCCCTACCGCCGAATTCACCCACAACCAACGCCTACACTCCGCACGAAATGCTTCCCCATTCTTCCTCATGATGGGCTATAACCCTATTGCCGTTCCCCTTCCTTTCCTCAAATCCGATACACCTGCTGTACAAGAACGTCTCCAATCCCTCCAGAAGACACGAGATGAAGCCCTCGCTGCACATGAACTGGCTAGCCAACGTGTAGCGGAAAGAACGACACGAAACTTCACCCCTTTCAAGAAGAACGACTTAGTATGGTTAGAATCTACTAACCTCAAACTGAAATATGAAACCAGAAAGATGGCACCACGACGAGAAGGCCCCTTCCCCATCACCGAGGTGTTAGGACCTCTCACTTACCGGCTACAATTACCCGATCAATGGAAAATACATCCGGTGTTTCACGCATGCCTTCTTACCCCATACAAGGAAAACGAAGTCCACGGACCTAATTATACGAAGCCACCCCCGGAACTAATAGAAGGAGAAGAAGAATACGAAATCGAAGCCATCCTCAAACACCGCAAACAAGGAAACGGCATGATGTACTATGTGAAATGGAAGGGTTATCCATCTACCGACAACACATGGCTTCCCACACGCAGCTTTGGAAATGCCTCCGACATCCTCAAAGCTTATAAGAAACGACACTCCCTTTGATTTCCCTATCTTTTGAACATCCACATTCAAAAATCTAACTTGCTACCATGTCTTCGTCCACCGCCTCCACTACTTCCACTGACTATGCTGTCTCCTCTGACTCCCCCCTCCAATCCACTTCCTCCTCATCATCCCCGACTCACGCAACCGCTTCCACCTCCTCTACCTCATCATCATCTTCTGCTCCCACACGACGCGAACCCCTCCAACCCATTCCTGAAAATGAAACTGAAGATATCCCGAATCTCAACGAAATCCCAGCGGATCTAGAAGACTTCTATAACCTCCTTATCACCATCAAGGACCCCGAATCCTTCGTCACCTCCATGAAAAAATACCCTATCCTCCGCGACTTCATGACTGTGTTCTATGACGTCAATGAAATAGACGCTCCCATCCGGAATCTCTTTGGAGCCATGGGTCAGGTTCAAGCCCAACTTACTCGCCTTAAAGATGCCCACGAATCTGCCCAAAAGACCCTATTCCATGCAGGTAGGAAATGGGGTCTAGACGCTCTTATCGGATTCGACTCTCCACAGGGGTACCCTCACCCATTAAGAATAGAACACGTCCAGCAACTGCTGAACGATCGACAGATGAACCGAATCCCGGAGTAGTAACTCCTCGACTCACGAATGACCCTTGGCCCCTCACCAATCGAACCATCGACGAACTCACTTCTACGCCTTCCATCGTCCTTACTGACTTGGAAACGGAAAGACCCCAAACCCGACCACTCTCATGGAGTCCACTTCCGCAAGAACAGATTCTCGAGGAGCAACACCATTTCCTCGCTCACCCATTAACGACACATCTACCGCTCCTTCTCCTGAACCACCTTCCACCACTCCTCTTCGCAGACCATCCTCTCTTCCCATCGCTCATTTACCGACCCCTACACATAGTACCACTCCCCACTAAACCCCGAAGACTAGCACCCCCATCCTACGACCAAGCACACGAAAGACCCCCAGTCATCCGAACCCCACGACGACAACGACAACGCCCACAAACTATCTATGTAACCCCTCTTTCTCATGCTGGTCGACCACGATACATTCAATCACCTGACGCCGAAAATGTCCCGCCTCCCCGGACCGTCTTCTCTCGCCCTGAACGACCTCGCGTGCGATATTGTTCATTTTGTCATGGTACTGGACACGCTTTTTCCACTTGTCCTGATTTTTATTGCAACTTCTGCAATTGGCGCACCCTCACGTCACTTGTGCTCATAGCCAATTGGACCACGACAACCCGATTTTGATGAAGAGTTTTATTTTGACGATTCTGCCATTTCTAATATGATTGATGAACCCTACGGTAGTTTTGCAGGGTAACTTGAAGTCAGGGGACTTCAACGATAAATAGGGGGTAATGTTACAACGGTTCCCACCCCTATCTTTTTCTCTATTATTCACCAACTCCTTTGTTTGACTATACTTACATTGTTCTCTGATTCTTCATTGTTCTATCGCATGTCCAACACATGCCTCTATTCTTAGATACCTGACTCATCTATGATGTCATAGCTGACTGAGCTTCAACAGCTCTTTTACCTTACATTGTCTTTACTTCCCATTGTACTATATTCTCGCGCCCCAAGGTCCCTAGTATATAAACCCTAGATACATTGTCATTGTTCTCTATCTTGACCTAGGCAATACTACACCCTTTACCTCTGAACCTTGATCACTGAACCATCGATACCCAAGTCAAAGCCTGACTTGGAGTGACTATAGTCTTGTTGGTATTGACCCAAGACTCTGACTTAACGTCTTCGACGATACTCGACGCTTGAACCTTGGTAAAGGCTATCCGCCTTAACAGCCAATGCCCAGCATAAGACCAGGATGACAGAGAATACCCAGGTCTGAGAACCGAAGTGGCTGAACAGATGAGGCGGGGATGATGATGGCTTTCACACCGCCAGCAGTTCGAACGGTAAACCCGACGTCACCACCACTCACAAATATCGGTGACATCGCATAGTAGCGGCGATCACAATACCCGTCCATCCAGAGGTGCGTGGGGCGATCCACGGTGGTGGTGTGACCAGTCGTTGGGGGAATCCTATAAACAGTTATACCAAGGATTGAGAAGGAGAGCACTCGGGCTCCAGGCAAGAAACATATCCATCGCTAGGGGAGTGAATTAGCATATATCGAATGAAAACGCCTAGAATCTTACTGGGGCCCCAGGGTTTTGAATTATTCCGATCATCACATGTGCAGAGGGTGACTCCGTCCACCTTGATATCCGAATCTGGTTACCCGTGGTTTGGGCAATGTGACGATCGTCGAGTGCAATCATGTCTGGTTGTAGAGGGATAGTGAAGGAGCCAAGTTCTTGTGCAGTCAGTTCCGCATCCAGCCCGTGGCCAGAAAGCATGACATTCCAGATGGAGAGCACCGACGAACCAGGAGGCGCCGCAAGACACCATAATGCCAAAGCGACGTTGAATTTTAGGCCAGGCGATGATTTGTCAATATGAATTGCCGCGCGGCAACAATCGAGTGTAGGATCAAGCCCAGTGATAAGATCCTTTGTCTTCGCTTCGGAAGCTTCCAAGTCATACACAATGACCGTACCCTCCGCGGGGCCCGCCAGAAGCCACCGCCCACCAGGGACTAGCAGTACCTTGTGGCCGTATATCAATGTCGATCGCGGAACCTCCCGTAGTTGATGGCGGGCTCCCGAACTCCATCCGCTTTCTGCGCGCGTGCGACTTACTAACCATTGTTCAAGTTCCAAATCAGTATATGCATCCAGACATTCTTCCGGTCCTGGCATCCATGGATGCGTAAGGATGTGTTTTTTTATAGCGCACACCCACACAGGCCGCGTTTTTGAAACCAAATAAAGGCTTTCGGAGCCGCACTAGCCGTGCTTGCGGTGAGCAACAAAGCACGCTTATGATTAGGGAAATTCCGTACCCGCCTAGCTGCTAGAATCGAGTTGCAGTCGAGATCAACAAATATTTGGGTGATGAGCTCTGGGGGGAGTTTTTCAAAATGGTCTGCCATCGCGAGTAGAGGGGGTTCTGAAAGAATCTGAATTCCTATTGATAGCTGATTCCAATACACTCGAATGTGCCGCAACAGACCACGCCAGGAGGTCCTACGAAGGTGTTGAGCGATCCTGCGCCCGGGGGTTATTAAATATAGTGTTGGTATAGAAGTGGAAAAGGTTTCGAAACCTCGACGAGTTTCAAGTTCGAGGTAGATGTCACAGCATAACAGACGCGTCACATATCACAGTATACTGTAGTCCCGGTGCAGTGGCGATCAAGGATGAATACAGCAATGAGAGGGGAGTGCCCTACATGCACTCATCGATCCCCCCTTTCGATATGCACTTCCCACCAGCCTGACGAATCACCACACTCTGGCATCGTGGGTTACCGGTCGGTGGCGAGTCGCCGCGACTCGGTAGAGTAAGCACCTGGTTTGCAATAACCAAACCTAGGCGTTCTTAATGTACCCAAATTCAAATGTTGAGATCCCCGGGACACATAATTTACTGTAGGCCTACCATTGGTTAACAGCGGGACCATGGGCAGGTTGCATACCATAGCCTACCTCAAGGTGTCGCAGCCGAGGCGCGCACGATGTGGGCAGGGTAGCTATGCCACCGGGCTATTTGCCTCTGCGGAAATTTTCGTTATCAAGGTGAGGTGCATCAGTAAACCAAGCGAGGAAATATCTAGACCATGCGAGTATGTTTGACGGTCAGTCGGCTTTTGCGTTGCGGGGCCCTGGGAAAGCGGATGGTTTGCGGTAACTATTCAGAGGCCACGGATGGATGGTAGGGGTTCGCAGGGATTGAGGCGTTCCGTGATTTCGTAATGATCATGCTACCTGTGTGCTATTAGGCTTCCAGAGCGATAACTGGGAGATGCGTCATCTCTAAATGCTTGCGACAGCTCCGATGGTGCCCTACTGGCTAAGGGCCATTACATTATCTTGAATGTAAGCTCAGACAATTCTTTGTGAAATCCCATAAATTGAGCCTCTAAACTAAAAGTACATCCGCACCTATAAATACCGAAACCAAAACTCAACAGTCCTCCTATTGTCTCAGCTGCTCCGCGCGCGCTATAATGAGAGATGACATACCAGCAGAACACATACCTCAAACCTCCTTCTAGTCACTTGCGCCCACCCGACTTCCCGCCTCCCCGCTGGGGCTGCGGTCCCACAAGTTGTTTGTGATCCATATTTGCACGCTGCGGCTTACGCTCGCGTGCCGATAGCAACCCATACCTTCGTAGTGCGCTCCCCACGCTAGAGGGGTGAGTGCGAAAGTGCATAGCGAGCCAACAGATGGCCTACAGCGCGAAGAGGCGGATGAGTGTGTAAGGAGCAAGGGACCTAGAGTGTGAAGACGAGGTAGTTGATGCAAGCGGGAAAACGCTAGTCGTCGAGTGCAAAGATTAATAGGTAGAGCATGTGGTAGAACATACCGAAGGATGAGAATGATGACGAGTAGTTGGCATAAGAACTCGGATAGTAACGGGCCGAACTGACCGTCTGGGGGCTGTGGTAAGCGTGGCTTTGCACGAGGTCAGGAGGTGTCAGGCTACATGATATAATATATTACTTAGAAGAAAAACACATACGGGAGGGGAAAATATACAGGCTCGTCCATTTTTTGCCATTTTTGCCCCGGCCCCGCTTGCACCAGGTCAAGGTGCGAACAGACAAGGGGGAGATGTGACTAAAGTACAAGAGGGGGTGTGAACGGGTAAACAAGGGTGCGGACTGGTGGGCATCACGCAATTGTGCCAAGTCGCAGTTCGTGCATCTATGTAGGCCGGGTAAGGTACAAGAGTAAAAGGGGGTACGTACTGCATTACTGCCACACCCCCCTGCCCAAGAGTGCGCCCATCGTGAGTCACACTGCAGGCAGCTGTTGGTGCTTTCTATGGAAACACCAGGAAGGGAACATATTTCCCTGAGAAACGTGATAAGTACCTTTGCAAAAAAACACTTGCAATGTTTACCCTAAGCTCAGTAAACGGCACCAGTCCCTCACCCCGGGCCGCAACGCTCAAGGTGTGATTAAGTGTAATCTCATCGCCAATTTCCAGGCTATCTGTGATGGAACATCCTGCAGAGAAAGTCCCGGAGGGCGGGTGTGAGCTTTAGGTCTCGGCTCGAATTCACGTTTGGGTTTCGAATTGTTATAGCGAGTGATATACCGTAGAAGAAAATGTTCGAGGACAGCAATGTGGACATTGGTGGGCTAATAGTAATTTATACAAATGATTGATCTAGGTTGCATACACATGACGACTTGATCAACAATATTGGCCATGGCAACACGAGACATCACGACTCGTAGCGTGAGCCCAGGACCGCCCAGGTACGCTGGCATTTGACACCTTTCGCGCGCATGATCTCATTAACCTGGGTTAGACTAAACCCAGTGTATGTGAATGTACTTGTGAGTGAAATCCCATGTCTATTCTGAACCCTACTACCAGTTAGAAATTTAACCCGCTCAGATCTACAGACACGTCCTCGACGGCGCGTGTGGAAGGAACATACTAAGGATGATCCAATGGGCCAGTAATAAAGTTATTATATCGCCTTGCTTGTTCGCGCCTAGAATCCAATCCTATTTCTGGTACTCCCTGGATGAAGCATTTATGGTAGCTGCCCTAATGCGATCACACCCAATTCAGGCGGGTCCACCCCATTACCTGGAGGTAGGACACCTGGGGAAGGCAGAGGAGTCAGAGGACGTTGTTATACAATTCAATGTTGATTATTTAATGATTATTAGCAGCCCAGCAGAAATGCCCACATCCTGCGGCGCAGGGGTACCCCGCAATCTTGCCTCGGGCACCAACGGGAGAGGTACGCTGGGGGCTCCCAGGGCCGGTCTCTCCCCCAGATCCCGAAGCAGAATCTGACGTTGTATAGCTGCTGCTTGTATAACTGCTGCTCTGGGTGCTTGCGATTGAGGTGGCGTCGTCGTCTGACGGAACGTCGTCGTGGCGGGCGCGCGTTCGGCCGCGGACGTCGGGTATGTTGGAAAATAGTGCATTTGTGTTAGGGAGGTCAACCATGGGTCGGCGGAGGTAGTAGTTTTGATAGCATGCTTGGTGGCCCCCATGCGTACAAACGGAACATTGAAATAGGAGGCTCCGCACGGGAAGACGGCTGGTTACCGATAAGTGGAATGAATGAGGGAAATGAGCGGGGACATACCAGATGGAGCAAACAGTACAAGGTGATTTACAAGCGAGACAATACGAATACCCGCCTTTCGTGACCTCGCCGGCCGTTAGCGTTCCCGCTGGTATAACGAGCGGCTTCCGGCATTTGCCACACGATGTGTACACTGTCGTCTCTAACTGGTACAAGATATAAATGTCAAAGAACTACAGAACCCAATGGGGTACATACCAGGGTAGAGTTGCGGATGTCATCGGCAGTGGTGTACTTCCGTAGATACGCAGCGCAAGTAGGCAATCGGAGTCGCATGAGTATGTCTTTGTTTTATGTCAGCCAGAACGTGGAGAAGAACGTGGAGAAGAACGTGGAAACAAACCAATGTATGAATCAAGAAACTGCGACATCCGCTTTTGAGATACCCGCAATTCAGTTCCTGCAACGACGGCAAACATCGCGCAGGTTTGGACGTCGCCCTGAAAAACCATCAACTCACAGCGCCCACTAGCGTAATGCGAAACAAACCTCATCTGCAAAAGCTTCCAATACCTCTCGCAATGCATCCCATGCAAGATTCCGAAACCGCTGTTCGTCAGTCCGAATAACTTCGATCCGTCTTTCTGTCATGTGCGACATGTCTGGAGACTCGTCCTCCACTTCAGGCTCGGGTAGTCTATTCTCAGATGTGGTCAAAGATTTTTGGCGCTGATGGCTGGAGCGCAGATCACGGATCGTTTCTTCCTGTCTAAGGGTCCCTACATTTTGAAACGATATCTCCCCCGCAGTAACCGTCCGGATGCTGCTATACGATTCTTGATGCACAAGGGCTGGCCGCACCACAGGAGCAGCCAAAGAAGCGACGGTCGAGCTCCGGCTCCGCGATTTCATGCGTGAGGTGTTGCGTCGGTGCGGTCTTCCGGGTGTTGGTCGCCGATGGGGGGAGCTTGAACCTCCCGATTCGGTATCTGTCGAGCGAGGGGATGGAGAAGCTTCATCCTCATGATCATCCGCATCTACGCCTTCATCTTCCGTCCAATGCTGCTGAACCGCGATTCGGGAAAGGGGGCTAGGGGTGGGGGCGGGCCGGGAAGCCATGCTAGGAGACAGGAGAGGTCTGAAATTACTATCCTCGTCGCTTGAGCCAGCAAGGAAGCTTTCCTCTGCGTTGTCGCTATTACTGTCGGAATCAGAATCATCCAATGCCCCCTCACCCACATGTCTGTGGCTAGCGCCGCTCCTGTCACCTGGGCTAGAGCTGTGAGGGCCGGGAATTGACATCGACGGCCGCCGGTAAAGGGAGGAGCGGCGGCGCGCTATACCAGAATCAACTGATTCACGACGGCCAAATATAGATGGCTGGCGGGGAGTTATCGACGGCAATGCACTAGAGATGTTACGGGGCGACGATGAGTTTGAAGACGTTGGAGTTAATCTACGTGGCGTTGATGTAGAAGAGGTCCGCTGCGTGATCCTAAAATTTTGGTCGATGCTGCGTATAGAACCCCGGCCAGGACTGGTGTTTTGGATTGTAGATGATGGTGCGGATTCGGCGCTCCGGATGCTTGGATTTGATGGGAACGAGTAGCTGTTAGGTATTGCAGCCGGCGCCGATACCGAGTGTGCAAGTGTTGGGACATCTTTAGAAGGAGTGGGTGCTTCCGTAGGCACAATATCCACAACGGACGCGCCCAAAAGCAACCATGCCTGGGCTACCTTGTGCTTCCCCACCTGGTATGCCCTCTGGGGGGTTTTAATAGTGGAAATAACACCGTCCAGGGAGACATACCTGGGCGTTGTGTGCACAAATGGATGGGCGGTCACTCCCTTCAAAAATATATTCACCTGCAAGTTTGGCAAGAATCCCCATATCTCGAGACTCGGCTTCGTTGTGAAATGTGCCAATGCTCTGGGACAGACGTATTTCACAACTGTCACCCAGAGCCTTAGCTTTAACATTCGTTTCTTTCATATCCGGGTTTCTGGGGACGTGTCAGCCAGACTGGACATAGATATAGAAGCAGGACATTACATGTCATCATAAGGAACTTCCCATCTTGGTCTCCGCCCCGCAACGAAAGCCATTGAGCCAGATGCCTCCCAAACCGCTGATACTCGTGGTATTGCGTCCAATGGACGCGTGCATTGGCGGAGGTCAATTTGTGAAAATGTCCCAGAAGTGTGCTGTGCCCATACTGCGTGCGAGTCGCGAAATGCAAAGTCTAAAAGCCTCATCAGAACGACCAACAAGGGCTCCCAATGACTTACCAGTGATGCTCCCGTCGGCAGCTGACCGACCCGTGGACCACTTGGCAATCCACCCCCGCCTCACATCCCATATCTCTACGGATTCCCCTCCGCCTGGGGGTGGTGCTGTTGATTGAATCATGGCAGCGGTACTATCATGCCTTTCTCGCCCAACCCGTTCACTTCCCTTGAGCACCGTCGTATCCAAACCAATGCTGCTACCCACCCGTGTTAACATCCCGGGCGCACCCGCTAAAGCCGGGTGCATCATTTCCGTGTTAGATCCCGCTGCGAACTCGGCATTCGAAACTATGGCGACCTCGCATCCATACTGCGGCCGCCAAAGGACCCGACGGATCGGAAAGGGTGGGTGAAGTGTGTATGTCGGATTGTGTGGAATGTGAGCATTCGACGTTGGCGTGTCAAGGTCCCAAACCTCGATGAAAAGAATCAGCCGTACGCTCAGTAGAAATTGGAGAGGGTACTTTAACACAACGATCAAGGCCGCCGCTGACTATCCACCCAAGGTTGGCTGTGGATGTTTCCGCATTCGACTGGGGTAGATTTGTTGTGGAATCGCACCAGTCTAGAGTAGTTACTGAGGCTGTGTGTGCAACAGCAATGCGGTCGAGTTGACCCCGCTGCCCCATCTTGAGGTCCCATCTGCCAAAACATCATAGACGGCTCAAACACGGACAATAATCGCAAACCTGTATATGCTACCATTGTCCAGGCCCACGACGGCCTGAAGAGGCCTTAAAGTATTTGGGGAAAAGACGACACTGCGCACGGATGTGGGGTGATGCACACGCAACAGGGATTTTGATATATCTCTCAGGTCCTTCAGTAATATTCAGCATGTTCGGCTGGACGAGCTGGAACTGTTGCTCATACCCATACGCGCATGTCCCCATCAGCTGATCCGGTGACGCAATAATGATGTAGCACGTATGAAACAGATAACTTGTTTATGGAGCGAATGTGGTCCTTCGTTCTCCGTTCTGCGCTGATTAGAGTCCGATCTGGGGGCAGAACTTAGCAACGCACCATACTTCGTTGGCCCGGCTTTATTCAAATCCCACATAATAAGCTCGCCATTCCTCGCACTCGTCACGATCTTGTTATTGAATACTGTGCTACGTTGAGAAAACAATAAACGGCGAGAATAGACATACGGCCATGGCACCAAGCCACGTCGGTGCTTGCGCTGTCAATCTTCAAGCCGCTGCCGTCCCAGAAATTGCGCGAGGCATCGATGCGGTGGCCACCTGGTCCGACAAACGATTTGTGTTCCTGTGTCTGGGAGGGAGACGGCTCTGAAAGGCGCAGTATACGAAGGGCTAGCTGGTTTAATTCGCGTCACATTAGATTGGTCGCAACGCACATTCTTTCCCCGTAACAACACATCTCATATCGTCTTCACTTTTCGACATAGCACCACCGCCGCTTGGAGCCACGCGTAGGCGGACACTTCGGTTGGGTCCTTGGTATCCATGTGTGCGAGAATCAGAGTAAATCTCTTGAGGGATAGACAATTTCGGATTCCCCGGTGGTGGCAGTGACAGATTCATCGTGGCAACTAGGGATTTCAAGAATTGTCAATACGCAAAATTGTAGATAATGGTCAGGAGACAGACATCGTCAACCAGTCCCCAACAAACTTGAACAGCTCCGTCAGGCAATGGTTAGGTATTTGTTACTTTGGTCGAAATTGGCCGCAGACAGCTTAGGTTGACGGGTAGTTCTGAGAGGGCCTGTGTATATATCAAATACGGAGGTCGGCTAAATCTCTTTCAAAAGTTGTTGATGGAGCGACCCAGGGGCCGGAAGGGCCGAAGTTGTTTATTTCCCATCAAGATACCAAACGTTTTTCCCAGTGAGCATTATGTAATCCAAATCCATGCAGGCACGACTCGGACTTTCGGCAACCCACCTGGTTGCTGCACAACCCGCGGTCAGGACTCAGCACACAATGCACCCCTCACGTTTCTAACGAGAGGAAAATCTTTCGTAGGCCCGCCTCGAACAAATCCTTAACTAACGGCGGGGCATTCATGGACTCTACCAGCGCTCTGCTTATCATTGACAAAAAAGCTCCGCTCTCCACTCCCTCTCCCACTCCACACTGGCACCTGGTTCCTCTATCAATAATTTTTTTGCGATGTTTACTGGGCCTTACTAATAGCCACCCTACATCAATAAATCAACCTACTATAGCATAATTTCAACTCGGCGAGCCTCTCGTTGTATTTGACTGTTCAAATTCCCAGAAGGTTATTACTATATTTCGAGGGATTAGAATGCATGGGTGATAGAACTTGTACTTGCCGGCGTTATGGCGCGCCGCACTTGAGTGTTGCCTACCATCTTCCTTATATGTTATTAGGAACTTTCGCCCGCATTCAAGTTGAAAAAAAAAGACTATACCGTCAAATACAACCACAGACGGCATGTTGTCAAGTGAGCAAGATAGAAGATCGACCCAGGCGCTTGCGCTTGCGCGTGTGCCTATTGCTGATTCTCCAGTCACCTCAGACCTGCGATTGGAAGGCAGGCACGAGACACAGGCACGCAAGTCCTAATTGTTCCTTTGCACAGGACGTCATTATAGCCGCACAAGTAATTCCGCCGCTGTTAGAAACGAGCAGAAACAATAACGGTGTTGTTGAAGTCAGCGGGGCCATTGCGTCTTCCTACGTCGTCCTATGTCAATTTGGGCTAGTCCACATCAACCTGTGGGTATAAAAACACACCGTGATCCAGGTAATAATCCAGCAGGTTCATCTTGAAGCTTGACATCGCTCTCAAACTCCTTCTAGACACTCATCCTCACCGATTACAATGGATTCCTTCACATTCAACACAACCGCATCTGTTGGGGATATCACCATCAACTCTATTCCCTCTAATGAGGAGGACGGCGGCTCCGGCGGTTACGCCTACTGCGTCGTTGCTTGAGACCGCTTCGCACGACCCCCCTTGATCCCATACCCTATCATGTATGTTCCCTCTCTGATCCTTGCAATAAGGCACTAACCCCAATCCGTAGTATGCACTTACAACATTGACGACCACCGCCCAGGGGAGAATCCCTTTTCGCACTACGATGTGCATTACATTATTGCCGCGACATCTTCGAATTTCTTCTTGTTGTATTTTTTATAGTCTGGGCCCCCTAGGTGGTAGCTGTTAAATGTCGAGAATACATACGTCTTTAAATGTTAGGGAGAGAAACAACTTGAAGCCAAATCACGCGACTATCGTTATGACTGTATTGCAGTTGTCGTGCCTGGCAGGATTTCGCCAAGGTTGGGGGTTTCCATATGCTCCAGTTCCTGAAGCTGAAGTGACATCTTCAGAGCGCCACCACAATACTCGGAAGCATATCTTATTAGCTAGGACAGCTAGCGGGCAAGGCACGTCCGCATAGGCCAATGGTTGGAAAGGGACCCACTAGAATCTCTTGTATTATTACGGCTCGAATAAATTCATGGCGTACCATGGTGTGGTTCGTTCCCGCGGTTTTTGAACGGTAGTCGATGGGATACGTTATGGGGGTCCCGTTTACGGAATGGATGTAAAAAGCCCAAGTACGGGGATATGTCGCCCCCTACCCTCAAACACGGCACTTGAATATTGCCTACCACATATCTGTCATTGAATCAAGTTTCACACACCACTCAAAAACGGGATTACGCCAAAATACTGTAAGCCACGAAACACCGCGTCGTTTTAAGGTGGTATCAGTGAGAAAGGCAGAATACCGGCCCGGGTGCTCGCGCGTGTGGTGGCCTATTGCTCAGCCACTTGCGATTGGAGGAAGGCACAGATCACAGGCACGCGAGTTCCAATTGTTCCTTTGCACAACGACGTCATTATGGCCATACAAGTAATTCCGTTGCTGTCAGAAACGAGCAGAAACAATAACGGTGTCGTTGAAGTCAGCGGGGCCATCGCATCTTCCTCCGTCGCCCTATGTAAATTTGGGCTAGCCCACATCAACCTGTGTGTATAAAAGCGCACCGTAATTCAGGCAATCCAACAAGTTCACCTTGAAGCTTGACATCGCTCTCAAACTCCTTCTAAACACTCATCCTCACCGATTATGATGGATTCCTTCACGCTCAGCATAACCGCCTCCACTGAGGATATCATCATCAACTCTGTTCCTTCTAATGAAGAGGATGGCGGCTCCGGCGGTTACGCTTACTGCGCCATTGCTTAGGATCGCTCTCCACGATCCCCCTCGATCCCATATTGTGTATGTCCCCTCTAAGGATGATCCTCGAGACACAAGACTAACCCAAATCCTCAGTATGCACTCACGACATTGATGATCACCACCTAGGGGAGAATCCCTTTTTTTGCATTAAGATGCATTACATTATTGCCGCGACATCTTCGAATTTCTTGTTGTTGTATTTTTTTTTACAGTTTGGGCCTCCTAGGTGGTAGTTGTTAGATGTCGAGAATGCATGTGTCTTTGAATGTTGTGGAGAGAAACGAACTGAATTACGTGACCATGGCCGTATTGACGGTACAGCGGAACTTGGAGTTGTCGCGCCTGGCAACTGAGATTACGCCAAGCACGAGGTCTGCGCGCGCCGCGCCGGGCGCCCTTCATCAATTAGAGCGCCGCTACAGTCGCGGACAAACAAAGTCCACAAAAATATGTGATCATTTATGGACATCTGGCAAATAGTCCTAGAGCTCTTTTTATGGCTGGAATAGCTTATTTGGAAGCTATTGAAGACATTTGCACGAGCCAGTTTTTCGTATTCGGTGAGATTGGGAAATTTGACCCAAAAATTTTGGCCGGTCAGTAAAACACACCCTAAAATCACAAAAAATAGCGCAATCGATTCCTTTCTGAGAGCTATATTTGATTCTGGAAAGAGGAAAGCACTTGCGTGATCCATTTTGGTTAAAAAAATTCCACAAACTGACATGTCCAACACTTTACATAAGAGAATTACCTCCTCGGTTGTGCTTAGCTTGATGAAACTAACTCGCAGCCCGCTCAGGCCAGAAATCCAAAGCCATGTACGAGAAAACGGGTACCGGCACTCAAAAAAAATGGCCGAGACAACCATCCCAAACCTATCACTATCCCTGGTTCAGAGATTGAAAATTGAGAGGAGCATTGAACACAGAACGACCTCTATGCAAGGCTCAACAGCTCAACTGCTTATTTTATTCAAATTGACTTCGGGCTTGACAAGGGCCGGGCGCGAAGCTGAGATACTATTTGAAAGATGGACAACAGATCATTTAAATTTTGCTGCAAAGGTGGAGATTCGTGACTCGGAGCGCATATCGGCTCAGTTCGAAGGGGAAGGCAGTTGCCAAAAGCAAAAGTACACCGAGCAGCGCCTCGATGGCTACTCAGTGGCGCCCCCAGATGCCATTTTGGATGCCCATTTGATCCATAAAATATTGAAAAATTCGTCCAAAATTTTGGCCGCCCTTATATGTCGCGGGGAAAACTTCGAAACAGTGTTTTTCGACGTATTTTGCCCTCCTGAGTTCAGATCTGAAGTCCGTTTTGCTCGAAAAAATCGCGATCGTGAGATACGAAATTTGTGGACTTTGTTTGTCCGCGACTGTACAACACCTGGAAGGGTAAGCCACTCACCAACTTGAACAAGACTGACCTGACTGAGACTCGAACATATCCACATAACCCATTGCACAGCGACCAACGGACTCGCTGCAGGGAGATCCCTTGCATCATTATGACTCGAGCGAATTCTCGCTTGGACTGCTCGGACGCGACACTCCCGAAAGTGTGCAATTTCGCTCCCGCGGTTTTTGAATGGTAGTTGGCCTCCACCGAATTCGTTATGGAATGCGTTTGCACAATGGATGTAATAAGGACCCTACTGAGCCCGAGGCCTATTACCTCATTTACGGGACGCAAAAATAAACTACGTCCACACACACACCCACGCATACCCGGGCGCGCGGGTGCAAGGCCGGATATGCCTCTCCGGCCCGCACCCGGCACATTGACGCAGCTATGAGTTTCCGCCATTACCTCCGAGCATCCAACGCACTACGGTCTAATTGCATTGCTCCACAAAAAAATCGTGATGGCGCACGACCTTGATCGATATCATACAATGGTCTGCCCTCATCGGGCGTTATTAATTCGCCTAGTTATTCGGGGGTGCTGGCGCCTATTGATTGTATACTTGGTTGAATGCCCTCGGCGCCGGCTGTCGCGCAGGCTTAGGGACGGTCTGCAGGGGCGCGTTGCTCGCAAGCTGCTTACGCAATTGTTCTTGGTTTGACGAGAGGGATGACGACATGAATTATTATATTGTCCCTCACAAGTTTCACGATTTCACGAGCTCACATTACTACTCGGGATCAGTTTCCCAGTTCACTCTTGTATGTTATTATGGGAGTTCTTCATTTTTATTCGCTCACGTTTCGATTTGATTCAGATTTGATTTAGACACCAGAATTTGAGACATACCATTGTCGCGTGTACAGCCTTGTGCAGCGCGCGGGGATGCGAGTTGTTTTCTCGAAAGGGGTTGGCAGACGAACCTGCAGGGCTCACTCGCGCGCAACGCTAGGGAAATGGGCAATAATAGTACCTAACTAGGTTAAGCACGTTCCAACCCTGTCAACATTTATAAAAGGCCGCCGAATTCTTTGTTCTCTCCTACCCCCTTTCTTCCAAAGGTCGTCCCCCAAGTACCGTCATGAAGACTATCTTCGCCGTTTTATCTGCTCTAGCGGCTGCTTACACTGTGTCCGCTGGTTCTGGCATCTATGACAACGCCGGAAAAGTTCAGAACCCCAGAGGCTTCGACGTTCGTGGCGACCTTGAGTTGTCCCTCCCCCCTAAAACGAATGCGGAGCGGTTGAGGAGGGGTATGGCGCCCTTTCCTCCCACGCGCCGTAGCCCTAGCAGAATAGCCAGTGCGTTCCAAGCACCTATATCAGTCCCAAGTTAACTAGAGAGTAGTGCGGCCCAGGGCTTCTGGCAGCCTTTGTCAACCGCTCTCCAGGTGTGTAGATCTGTACTCACCTGACGCCGAAAGACTCACCTATTCTCACAGCACTAATGGATTTATCAAAGTCACTAAAGTTGGCGGCGGGGTGATAGGCTCCATAAGTAAGGTGTACGATAGCCAGAGGTCGTATACTTTTACCCCGCCGACACGACCCGCCTCGTCGTCAAGGTGCCCTCCGTCGACTCGTTCGGCGTTCCGATCGATATTACTGCTGTCGGTGGGCCTGATTCTGACCATCCGTTTGTTGGCGCTGTCGGTGGGTCCGGTGGATTTACTTTTGGCTCTGGGAAGTCTGGGTAATTTGCTCTTTCTCCACCACGAACACTATCTGACCTTGCTTCTCAGTTACGCATATCTCTCGGGCACTGGCCAGAGTAGGTCATCCCTTCAGGTGTCGAGCTATGCTGATTATTATTGCTCAAAGCCCCTGCCTCTTCTCCACCCTCTTCGTCAGTTGGGCACAGTATTCAGACTCTGGGCTACAATGGTCCCGCTGAAAGCCGGATCTGGACCCTCAGCTGCGAGACGCGTGACCTCACTGCCCAATGGACTAACGCGGACGGAAGTAAGTGCCCACTCCTCTTTCTGAACTGGCTGGCTGATATTCGTTCCGTTAGAAACTGTACCCGCGACCGTGATGTATGACCCAGCTGTGAATTATATCGGCATTACTGGCGACCTCAGCGCTTTCAATGCTGAGTTTAAAGAAGGGGCCTATGCTGTGGTGCGCTTCCTCCCTGTTCATTATTTTAGATACGCTGATCACTCTTGCATAAATAGACTTTGACATTCGTCCCACAGACGATGCCAGCATAGTTCGGTTTGTGCAAATCAAGGATATTTTACTACCCTCATACAAGTACCATACATCATTTTTCCATTGCCTAGACTATTGTTTCTCTGCCACGTTTTGCGGGGGTGTCTAAATGTAATTTGAGGATGGACCACTTGCCTGACCAGTTATCACTCTATATTGTCGTATAGCACATCGTGGCAATGAATATATATCCCATTGGAATTCTCCGTTTAGACTTCGGTAAAGCAAATACTAATCGAGTCAAGGGTATGATCTGGCGCGCTATGCCCATTGCCAACAACGTCCAGGGTAGGATGACGACTGATCTCGTCTACGGCCAGAACCCCGAACAAGTCCGCTGTCACATTGATTACTGAATGCGGCTTGATCGATACATGAAACATGAACGATGCTTAGGGGTGGGCAGGGTATGGACCAGCCCTCTACGCGACCACAAACTCGGGCAGAAGCCCAGTGCATATAACACGTCATCTACTCGCCGAGTATTCACAAAAGTTCAGGTCTGATGTCTGAGCGCTCAGCTGGAGATCGACCTGGAGGGTCCGTTACTTGATTACGTGGAGTACGCCTTGAGATTTAGGGTCGCGTGTTTTCCAAGCCGAACGCGGCGCGCAGAGAAGGTAGAGGGGGAAGGAGAGGAAGGCCGCGGAGGGCCCCGGGAGTAGGAGAAATGATAATGTGGGGGGCTTGAATGAGGCGGGCATGGATGTTCCTGAGGCAGTGCGGCGGAGAACACCCAGGTAATCTGAGGGAACGTAAGAAAGAACGAAGATGGAAATGAGAATGGTGATACTGATTACCATCACGCCCTAATAGCCGGTATGCCGAACGCGCTGCACGAGCCTGGGGCGTGATTTCCCTATCCCTCGCCTACCTTGGCTCGCCACTGAATAGAAATACAAGCACCGGGCAAAATTGTTATACGTGCCAGACTCAGCGCTCAGCATGGTTAGCGCGAAATTTATCCCCGCCTGAATCCCAAGAGGTGCGTATCCTGTAGCACAGTAGAGCGCGTACAACAGCCTGCCCGATACAGGGCTCCGCGCCACCACAGGTATGTCGGCACTCGCGTCCGTACTTACCTTCACTTCTGGACAGCACGTTCATAGTCCTCGCACGACCCTCTCTGTAAGTATTGCCGCCCCCATTCATTCCACTCCTACTGCTTCCAGTGGACAAACAAGCCTCCGTATGTGTGGGGGACCACGGCCCAGAACTGCGCGCACGTGGACCATAGTGCGGGCGGTGCAATGGGCCCCGTAAGTGTATATCGCCGCGCGACGTTGCCATCGAATCAATGGCATTGGCAATGGCAATGCTCGCCGTCCAGGGCCCACGTGACACCTTGAACGGGAAATATTACTACCAAACTGGGGCGGGCGGGTTTTGAACCTTAGCGTCGGGGGATAAAAAGCGGAAGGGTTCTTTACATCCCCCACCCCCCTTCTTCCAAACTACCTCCCCCCCCCGGTCCCGCTATGAAGTCTATCCTCGCCGTTCTGTCTGTTCTCGCAGCCGCCTGTACCGCGGTGTCCGCCAGCTCCGGCATCTATGATAACGCTGGGAATGTTCACCGTGTAAGAGACCTCGACGTCCGTGGGGACTATAGGCCATTCCACCCCGAAAGAATAGAGACCAATGCGTATCGATTGAAGAGGGGTTTGTCACCGCTCCCCCCTACACGTCGCAGTCCTAGCAGAATAGCCAGTGCGTCCCAGACATCTGTTCGTATATGCGCCTATTGACCACAGATAAGTGCGGCCCAGGGCATCGCCTGGCCTTTGCCAGCCGCTTTCAAAGTATGCATATCCCGAGTCTCCACCTGGTACAAAACGGCTTAATCAATTCCAACAGCACCCTTGGGTATATCAAAGTCACTAAAGTGGGCGGCGGGGTGATAGGCTCCATAAGCAAGGTGTATGATGGCCAGAGTCGTATACCTACACCTCCAATAACGCGCTACGCCTCTCCGTCGCTGTGCCCTCCACCAATTCGTTCGGCGTTCCCATTGATATTACTGCTGTTGCTGGACCCGATCCCAGCTATCCTTTTGTCGGCGCTGTGGGTGGATCCGGGGGGTTCAAATTCGCTTCTGGGAATGTTGGGTAATTCGTTTCTCTCGACTGCCAATATCATCTGATCCCTCCTCAGCTACGCCTATCTTTCGGGTACCGGTCACAGTGAGTTGCTTCCTTTGGGCATTGAGTTACACTGATCGTGGTTATTTTAAGCCAATGCTTTCTCTCCGCCCTCTTCAAAAGTTGGGCACAGTATTCAGGCTCTGGGTTACAATGCTCCCGCCGAAAGCCAGATCTGGACCCTCGATTGCGGGACGCGTGCCCTTACTGCCCAGTGGACTAATGTAGACGGATGTAGGTATTCACCGCCTTTGGACTGACCAGTCTAACTATTCCATCCAGCGACGGTACCTGCGACGGTGATGTATGACCCGGTCGTGGATTTCATTGGTATTACTGGAGACCTTGGCGCTTTTAATACTGCTTTTCCTAACGAAAGGGCCTATGCCGTGGTACGCCCCCTCCTTACAATTTTTCATTATTTCCGATAAGCCGATCACCCTGATGCAAATAGACCTTGACATTCGTACCAACATAGTCGGGGATGGTGCAAGACTGGGGGCATTTTACTATCTTCATACCACAAATACCATACCACATTCATTTGGCATTCAATCATTTATCTAGACCCTTATGAGCGTGAGCATGACATGTAATGAATATAACGAATTCTACTTCTGTCAAAAAGTTCTAACTTGGGTTGGGGTGCATGGGTGTAGGCTTAGCACGTGTGTAACGCCCTACCTCATCATGGTGCGCGTGGCCGGAACTCGGCCCAGGAGCCTGAATGTAATAAATATCCGGATTGATACACGAGGCATGAGCATGTCCAAGGATGGTGTAGGCAAAGCAAGGCCAAAAGGACGCTGGTGCGAGTCTGCGCGACCGGAAACCCGGTCAGTGGGGCTTGGAGTTATTATTTTCGTAATTGAGTATTCAAATCTGTATGCCTCGATACTATTTCACGGTGATAGAGTGATCATGAAGGGTGACCCAAACACGCCCTCAAGTTTTGATGGAACGGCGAATGCTATAAAATTCACGACGCACGTTCAGGCCCGGCATCACGTAGCTCGGGCCGGTGCCCATTATATCAGCAGTCACGCGGGCAAATCTTGATCGCAAAAATTCCAATGTTTCCCTCCGCCGTTGACGACGACGACGCTGACGAGATCCACAATACAACGGGCCATCCTGGTATTCAGATACCAACTACAAATTCCCCACAATGGACGCCGATCACGATGTTTCGGCGTTTACATCCTGGTTCCGTGCGCGTGGCGGGTACATCGACGAGTCTATCCGCATTGGCATCGTCCCCAATTCCAACCCAAGTAGCGAGACATCCGAGTCAGTAGCAGGCTCGGGCGTCAGGGGCGTGCTGGCCACCTGCGACATCCCCGTAAGTCTCCTAGTTTTAGTCCGGAAGTAACTATATATGTTGCCCCAAGGCCTCGCACACGCTACTCACCATCCCCCGCGCGCTCACGCTTTCCACACGCACCTCTGCGCTTCCCGCGCTGTTTGGCATGGCGCGCTGGCGGGAGTGTGCGCTGCATCGCGGGTGGTCGGGCTTGATCCTGTGTATGATGTGGGAGGCGACGCGCTCGGGGGAATCAGGGGAAGGGTGGGGGCCGTATTTCGGTATGTTTTGCGGTTTCAATTGGCACATCGTCGTTGCCGTGTCCCCGGAAGGGTGGTTAAGAATCTACGTTGACGGCCCCTACGAAATAGATGTCATGCCAGAAATTTCGACACTCCAATGTTCTGGAGCGCCGATGAGCTTGCTGATTGGCAGGCACCTCCGTCCTTGGTCTGTCGCCCTCTCACACTGCTGCTTTGATCTAACCCCACTCATATGAACCCACTCCCAGAAAAAATCGGCCGCGAAGATGCTGAGAAGGAGTATTTCACTAAAATTTTGCCCGCGGTGCAGGTACGTGGAACTTCAGCACCGCGCTGCTTATGTTTATTCAATGCACCGCCTGCAATTGACGACCCCAGTCCCGCCCCGATATCTTTTCCCCAACAATGGTAGAATCGCATTACTCTCTCGCTACGTTTCACATGATGGGCAGTCGGATCCTGTCGCGCAGTTTCCAAGTTGAGCGCGTGGAAGGCGGGGAGGAAGGGGACGAAGAGGAGGAGGCGGATGCAGATGGTGAGCACCCCCAGAAGGGGGAACACCATGGGGGAAACGAGATGGAGGTAGATGTTCCCGGGGTAGTGCAAGGCGATGAAGGTGAGGAACACCAAAAGGAAACCGAAGATGAGGATGAGGATGAAGATGAGGGCGACGGCACAGATATCACGATGGTCCCGATGGCTGATATGTTGAATGCGCAATATGAATCTGAGAATGTAGGCTTCTCGCCTTTTGGTTATCTTGGCTTCATGTGTATATTATCACTCACTTAGGCAAAACTCTTCTACACGCGGCATTCGCTCAACATGGTCAGCACAAAGCCCATCCCCGCAGGATCCCAAGTGGTGCGTGTTCCTTTGAAGTTAACCTGGGGTAATACACAGCTGACTGTGGAATTTAAACTACCTATCCCGCACCCAGTGGAACACATATGGCGACCTGCCCAACGCGGAGCTCCTGCGGCGCTACGGGCACGTTGACCTCCTCTCACTGTCCCCGACAGAAGGGAAGGGGAGAGTAGCACCGCACGGCTGGGCAACCCAGCAGACGCCGTGGAGGTGCGCGCTGATCTGGCCGTTGCGGTCGTGCTTGAGCGCACGCAAAAGGCGCAAACAGACGTTGACGAGCGCGTGGAGTGGTGGCTTGACGAAGGCGGCGATGAGTGAGCCCTTTCCCCTTTACACGCCCACCCCGATAACTCACATTCTCCTCCGTATAGCACCTTCACGCTTCCCACGTCAGACCGCACGGCCATCCCTACGCTGTTGCTCTCGTTCATCCTGCTCTTGCTGCTCCCGGCAGACAAGTGGGACTCCACACGTGCGAGAGGGAAACCACCAAAGCCTAAGCTGCACGCTCACGCCGACGACGGAGATGCGGCTGAAGCGCGCGAGGTGCTTGGGGTATGTGAAGAGGTTCTGCGGCGCCGCGGGCGGGCGTACCCCGCGTCTCTTGAGGTGTGTGCCCTTTCTCTCATGTATTGATTCTGCGTATACATACTTGTGCCACCAGGACGACGAACGCGCACTTGCGGGTATGTCTGCGCGAGGGCTGGGTATACACATGCGGAATGCGCTTGCTGTGCGAGTAGGAGAACAGAGGGCGTTGGAGGGCGGAGTGCAGGCGGTGCGGGAGGCGCTGGCGCGGTTGGACGCGGAGAAGGAGGGTCGGGGGGTGACTCAGGGGGGAAGTAGCGGTCGACGTGGGGGAAAGCGAGAGAGGGACGGGGATGGAGGCAGGGCCGGGGGTCGGACGAAAAAGACACGCAAGTAAAGTGGTGAGTGTTTCCTGGGCAGCAGCGGGAACTAAAGACGCTACATCCCGCCCTTGGGTCGCGGACTTGCAGATGTATTATGGAGGTGTCTTATTCTAGACATAACCGGAATATGACTGGAATCCTCCGAGGGCACAGTTGAAGCCGTGGTGCTAACGCCCATTTGCCCGGATTCGTTAGCCCACCTCCTTGTTTGGATATAATCACCGTCGCTTGTGTCCATATATAACATTTAATTAATTTGATGAACGACGCCACCATGGTTCAATCTTACCCTTTTCAAGCGGGGCGAACTAATAAAGGAAGGCCGCTTACCGCATTGAGCCAAGTGAGTCCTACACGTCTATTTTTATCTATTCCTCAATGCTAAATGGATTCACGTGAAAAAAGTGCTATTCAAGAACCTATAAAGGCCAGGCCGCCTGTCGCCGACACGCCCCAGTTTCCTTTCTTTTCGCCACATCGTCACCAGCTCACTCCAGGATGTTGGGGCAGCATTCCGTCGAGCCTCTGCCGATGTGAATTGGCCGGATCCGGGGAAGTTCTGGATTATGTGGGCTATTTGGGGGCAGCCTGGGCGCGAGAAAAGTGCAAGCGTGTGGAGTTAATGGCGCTCATTACCGGCCCTCGAGTGGTCAGGGCCACCGCTCCGCATACGCAAATTCAATCCTGGGCCTGGCTGTGTTGTTATTTTCCAACCTGGATGCGACAGCTAGAGGTGTATTGGCACGCACCCCCACTTTGTATGTTCATCGGTCCCCATATCTTCTCCTCGCCTTTCATCCACTTCCCCACCTGCCAGTGGACCAGTGGTAGCGAGGAGAGGTTGGTTTGACGCACCCACGACGCTACACGGAATCTGGTGGGAGGTTAAGCAACATTCGAGGTATGATTCCAGATTATCCATCTCTTCCTCCAAATAACTGATGGACCTTTTGCTCGTCATGACTCGGCTTTGTACTCAGTCTAGGAACCCACCTATCCCGCAATATTTCCCATAATAATATAATAATGGGATGCCCCCATCATGGTTCATTCGCGGCGGCTTTCATGACGTAACTCCCGGTGAATCTTCTCAGGCCGGCGAGAGCACAAAGGTGCACGCGGCCCCATATACTTGACTGTCCTCCGAGTCGCTTGCGAGAGCCACGGAAGGACTTCTGCGGGTGTGGTGCTCCGAAAGGTGCGGGAGCCCGGCGCTCTCTCACCGTCTATTTCAGGCTCGTGCCTTACTGACATTCTCCAGTGTTCTGAACACATGTACGCCATCTCCAATGCACGTTCCATCGGGGTGAAAAACATTCCGCATCTGGACTATGGAGGAGCACATATAGGGTTTTGATATCCGAGGAAGTTGTCTCGTTCCTATTCCAATCTCGGATTAGGGGCCTGGCTGATCCAGCCGTCTGTGCTCCCAACATTTGACCGTCCCCAGAAAATATTTCAAGCTGGGCACTCTAGAGGGCATCAAAGGACCCGGCGTTGATCTGGTTTAGGCTGCAGCCTGCGGCTATCGGATGATGTCCTTGTGTTGATTTTGTCAATCCCGAGGACAATGGGGATCAGTGTGGCGGTGCGTCACGTGATGATGACCAAACAGGAGCACATTGTTGACTGGCATCGTGGGTTCGTCGTTTCCAAGGCTTGTCAAGTACGGTTATAGCGAGTAAGTATAGTATACGAGACGGATCTGCACAAAACCCCCTACCGGTAAGGTCTTTATTCGATCAGAAGGCACTTTGCTCAAGACAGAGTCCAGGATTTCACCAGTTTTGAGTTTTGGCAGAAGAAGACGTGGATGGCCGTTCATCTGTCATACCGACCTTCCACTCCCGCCCCCTCGGCCCTACCGAATCCTCTCCGCCGCAGTGCTCGTCTTGTCCCCCCGACAAACTCCGCCCCTGTTTCCGCCCCCGCCGCCCACCCTACTACCCCATGTAACCGCCCACCCACCCCTCAGTCGAACCCACGCAAGCGGCAGCGCATTGCACCAGCCTCGCCCCTGCCCCTGCCATCCCCGGTAGAACTGTGCCGCCACCCCCGGCCGAGGCACTACTGCCCACGCCTCGCTCTCTGCGTGCCCAGAAGCGGCAGCGAGTCGGCCAGCATCATGCCCCACCCTCACCGGCACCGTCTCCCACGCCCGCCCGAACCCTCAGTCTCCGCATCGGGACGTTTTTCTTAGCCCCGCAAGCAAGAAGATCCGAGGCAGGAAGGAGAACAGTGATGCCACCGTCTGTGCCGTCATCGTGCGTGTGCCCCTTTCACATAGCTCACAGCTTGTTCACCATTTTGTAGAGCAAAGCCGACTCTAGGCAACAACGTCCAGCTATACTCCCGCCACCTGAATCATGTACCCAGGAGGTGGGCTCAATGCTTGGATGCCCTTTCTTTTCACTCAGTGTCTCCATAGATCCCCAAGGCCAAATCCCAATCCTATTCTCGCCGCTCGTCACCCATCCACAAAAACTCCGTCCCTTTAAAAGAACCCTCTGTGGATATGGACATTGATGTATGATTGCCGTACCTTGTTCTCGGTTGTCTCGCTGAACTTTCACAGGCATTCACACCCCCATCTCCCGAACTATGTACCGAGGCCATGGACGTCGATGTTGGTCTTCTATCAGAGTCTGGGCGCCCTTGTTCACGCCTTTCACAGACCCCAGAGGCCAAGATACGACCATACCCTCGACATCCATCGCCTACCCACAGAGATGTCAAAGTGGGTCCATCGCTTAACCTTTCACCCTCTTTCTTCATATTCGCACAGCCACCCCGAGCGAAACTACGGCCCCATCCCCGTCCCTCCTCGCCCGTCCTCTCCAGCGACGCACCCGCAACACACCAGCTCCAACAGAGCCCCCCGCTCCCCTCAAAAATACGGATGACGCTGTATGATTTTACGTTTTTTTTTTCCAGCTGTGCCAACTGACTCATCCTTGCAGACTCCAAAACCCCAGCCAACCCTACCCACTACTCCTCCAACTACCCCCACCCGATCCTATGAGCAACCTTGTCCCGACATGCTTGTAGACCCACCTCCTATATCCCTGCCAACATTCCCTCCATGCCTGATTTGTCAACACCCCCGCCCTCATCCCCGCTCCAGCCGCAGGCACCTCTGCCGCTGAGCCTCCACATACCCCAGCCGGACATAGGGGAAGGCCCATCCCGTGCTCCGTCACCCCCCGCAAGAGTGCCACTACAGATTGAGCTGCAGGAGGCGCCCTCTGAGGATCTGGGGCAGTATGCCATGCAAGAGCAGAATCTGTGGTACGAGGAGCCGCCAAGGCTTGAGCGCGGTTGCGGTGTGTGGAAGATGGCATGCAAGTTGCGTGTGTGGGATATGTGAGTGTCATGTGCGGAGTTTAGTTTCACCTTCTGAATTCTTCACAGCCGAAGGCGGTATACGCCGCACACGATCAGATCGGTAGTGGCCCAGGAAGCGGATGATTATTTTTCCACCACTGGGCGTCCTGCGTCCCCTCATCCCTCGCTCGACACACGCCACGGAACCTCCCGCGCGGATATTGAGGGCGCACTGCACGACCATGACGGCATTTTCATGAGCGAGGAATATTATGACTGGGAAATCAAAAGCGACGACGAGGATGAAGATGAGGACGAAGACATTGATGGAGGGCCTACACACACCTCGGCTGGGGAGGGCGAGGATGACCCTGACGCAGAGGGCGACCTCGAGATCGACCTGGAGGCGCTCGATGACCCCACATTCAACCCCGGCCTCACTTCGCCGCCAGCCTCCCCGAGTGAACTGATGGGTGTCGGCGGTCGCGGGGGCGAGATGAGTGCTTTCTATGTCCCGCCTGTCACCGATGCTCCGCAAGAAGAGGTGTGGAACTATGCCTCCGATGAGTCTGGGTATCCTGAGAGGGAGCCACCTGCCTCGCCCTTGTACCACCCACAACAGCAGCAACAACAGCTCCCACCTGGCGAGGAGTCGCTATATCGCTATACGTACCCAAATCCCATGCAGCTTCAGCAGCACATGCCATCACCGACGCTGGAACACCCACACCATCCAGCACCCATTCTGCCGCTGCCTCCTCCGAAGCTGGGGAGCATCCCCGTGTACGCGCTGCGTGGGCTGGACCTGGGAATGAAAGTAATCGGACGCGGAACTCCCATCGACCGGGCGCGCGCGGCGGAGTGGGGTGGGGGATGCGGAGGGCTGTGCGTGAGGCTCGCAGAGATCGTGTGATGCAGGATGCCCCTGCGCCGATGGCTATGGGTGTGGATAGTGGGCCACTTGATCCCGTCAACACCAACAGCGCCGGCGACACCCATCCATCACATCTTTCCCACCCCATCCCAACACCTCTGCACCATCAGACCTTGGCTGTCTCCGGGCCGCCCTTGTCGCCGTCCCCTCCGCTGATGGGCGGCTCCCCGTTCGACCCGAACCAGGCGGACTGGGAGGCTTTCCTCGACAGCCTCAATACTGTGGGAAATGCGTCCCTGCCGCTGCCGCTACCTGCACAAGAGGGCAGCGTGCCACCATCGCCGTCGCCACACCGGGAGAGCCAGCCCACGGGTGAGCTGGACTGGTTTGGCGCAGGTGGGAGTACTGGGGGTGATGCGGCCGCAGGAGGTGGAGGAGGAGAAAGCACATTGAGCTTTGCCCTGGGCTAGGCGCTCACCTGTCTCTGCGGCCCGTCCTGGGTGGCTTAGCCCAGCCTTTGTGTCATCGCTATCACGTCGTCGCCCCCGGTGCTTGTGGTGTGTCCGCGATACTACCTCATCGATGCGGTCTTGGGGGGACCTGGAGCACCCAGCCCACTATTTATCCCGTGTGCCATTTGTATCTGTCGCCTCCCCCTGTCGCGTCGTGTCAAGAATGTTGCGTTTGATCGGAGGCGCGGCATATTGCATTCTTACATCTGTACACGTGTGTTTCATCCTCATACCATTTCATCTGAGCTCGGTGATCTCGCTTGCTTGCTTTTTGTCGCTGCTGTTGCTAATCGTATATATACATGTTACCTACTAGTACTACACGTTGTGGGGGGGGAAGAAGGGGGTGCGGATGTATATTGTATTTTAGATGCTTTTGGAATACATTGGAGGAAACCTGTATGGAGACGGTGTGATGTGGAAGTAATGTTAAGGCTAACTGCGGTGCACTCGGGAAAAAAAATGGGGTGATTAATGAGGTGACACGGTGCCCGGGCGGTGCAGTGTGCAACATTCATCCGCGCGATTGGTGTTCGTTCATATGTGCGAAACGGGTGGGATTATTCCTGACGGGCGGCCGTGGGCTGAAACACTTGTACTCACTAGGGGATCTGTGCGCTCAGGCCCATTTCATGGGTCGTGGCCTGGAGGTAGTAATGTTAACTGCGCCTGTTGGGGGAGGTACTTGGCATGGTATGTCATGGGGGTTGCGCATCACAGTGTTTCAATGAGCAGACCATCAGCGGATCGAAGCAAGAACCTCCTAGCTCGAGTCTGTCTTGGGGATCCCTATAGGTACCGCTCACCAGAGGGCCATGGATACCGGGGACACCGTTGGCATTGGGGTGAGTTGCATAGACCCGTAGAAACTTTACAAGACTAAGCCAGGTTTCCGGGGGTGCAGTGGCCGTGCCCCAGCTGCGCCCGAGTCGCGCGCGCACCAGCGGCCGAGGGATTGGAGGTATAAATCAGTCCAGATTTTATCCACGCGGGGTGTGGGGAGAGGAGGGCCAGGAGCGGGTACATAAATCCCCCCCAGTTGCATTGGAGTGGGGCCCACTATACGCGCCGGTGGTCCCAGATGGGTTTGGTACCAGTAACCATGTCAGCGGCTTCCGGGGGCTTGCCATGGAACCTTGCAGGCGCCGCTACTTCGCAATAGACGAGAAATCCATGAGGGAATAGGTCCGTCACCCGGGTCCTCTGGTGGCCTCGGAGTGCCGTCAGCTCCTGTGCCGGACCTCTGGAAGAGGTTGTGCTGCAGAGGCTTTGCGGGAGTTTCTAGAGGACACGGACACAGGCTCGGATGGCACCATCGCAACCTACCAAGCACCGGGTCCTTTCATGGTCCCGGAGCATCATCTTCTTTAATTTAGGGGGTGCACCCCCCAGGATCACCGAGTGTATTAATCACCCCACGCACCCCAACCAAATATCGTGAGTCAACAGAATTCGGCGGTAAAGGGGCCATCGCTCAGCTGAAAAGCCACCCCTCGTGTCACGCGACCCCGGTGGTCCTGCATGATCCGGGAACTTCGCTGCCCGGCAAGAGGTTGTGCTGCCTGTTCCGGGGGCGTGGGGGGAGGAGCGTGTAGTTGGTTTACCGCTTTTGAGGATGCCTGATTATTACGGTTACCAGATAGCGGGGTTTTCGGCCCTGGTACCCGGTGGTGGTGGTGATGTGTACATGGGCAGCCCGCACGTGTGCGGTTCGCGCGTGCGGAGGGCAGGGCTGCGGTAAAGACATAATCAAGGACGAGGCTGACAGGCAGCACCGCACGCTGGTGGTAATAGCGGGGGGGCCGGGTTTTGGTGCGGTCCATCCAGGAGCTTTAAGTGCCGGCAGACATGCGTTGTACATATTTACCTGCTGGTCGGCCTATGCCATTCGGAGGGGCTTTGCTGGTGGTACGTGAGTTATGCCGGCCCTGCCAAGCCCGCCCCACGACCCCACACGCGTCAAGTGTCTTTGCGGATGCTTCAAGTTGGAGCTGTTGATGCATGATGGCTTACATACGAATAGTCATTGCCTCACTGATGTTACGAGAATACTGGCAGGGTACCAATGCGTGTGTGACTGTCGTATAAGAACACGACGCGCGTGCGATTCCAGGCGTGAATCTCTGGTTTGAATGATAATAATCGCCTTCTGGCACCTTCAAATGTGATCCCACTTGCCTGATAATCTGTCGCTATGAACTACCCACTAGGTGAGTGCCCAGATATTTTATTACGCACCTCTGTACGCATCGTGTTTGATGAAGGGGCTCATGCCATCGCTTCTGATAAGCGGGTAAGAAAATTAACAGAGACCCACAAGCAGAAGCGACATGATGTCACACCTTTTGGGGTTAGGGTTCTTCCTGCCCGGTGCACGTGTGCATGTATATAAATACAAGAAGACACTGCGGAGGACTGGCCTGTTAGGTCGTGGATGATGCCCGCCGCCTCTTGCTCGACCTCTGCGTCTGCACCATCCGCCACCACTCCCGGTGCAGCCACGCAGTCGTCGCCCCCGCTAAACCCCCACCGCGTCCTCCTCCTCTTGGACGTGCAGACGTTTATCCTCTCTCCTCCACCCATCGGCGTCCCCTCCGCCAGGGATACCCACTCCAATATCTCCCAGATCCTCTCCGCAGCCCGGGCCGCACATCCCCCGCCCCTCATCATCCACGTCCGCAACACCGGCGACCCGGGCGACCCGGATGCCCCGCACACGCCCGGCTGGAACCTCATGTTCCCGCCGCTCCTGCACGAGGTGATCCTCGATAAGCGTAAAAACAACGCCTTCGCCGGCACCCACCTCTCCGACATCATCCCCCCCGACGCCGAGCTCGTCGTCGCTGGGTTCCAAACGGATTACTCCGTCCGTGCCACGTGCAGCGCTGCCCTCGGGCGTGGAAACGAAGTCCTGCTCATCCGCGGCGCGCACGCGACGTTTGACAGGATCGAGGTGTTGCATGGTGGTGGGGTCACTCCCGCAGAGCGGATCGAGGACGAGATTGAGGCAGAGCTGGAGGAGGCTGGTGTGCATCTGTTAGACATGAAAGATTTGCCCGGTATTTTTGTCGATCGCTAGCTTAATCTTTAAGCATCGGGCTCCTGCGATCTAGGCGAATTTGAAATTAGAATGTGTTCTGTTCGTCGGCAACCATGTAAAGTGATCAGTACTGGCCCTTGATTGTATCATAAGGCAAGCCCATCTGATACCAGCGACCACCTGCAACTACCATATCACAACGGGGATCTCAGATCTGCACATATTGCTTCCGCCATTTCAAATATCCTTCGGGCAATCAAACACAAGCGGGTCACACAAAATTGCGGTATTTTTACAGGCGAGGAAGCAGCTACATAGGATGTTGGATTTGACGGGGTGCGACATATCGGGTTAAACAGTTTCCATTCTAGTAGTTCAATGGCAAAGTACTAGTCTCGCGATGCTCAAGGTAACTCGTCGCTTCTCATCAATACTAGAGGCCGGTTCACGCGGCGTGCTCGAGATAGCCCTCAATTGTTCGATTTGGCATCCCTCGCCGCCTATCACCATTACTGGCATCCCGCGCACCGGGTCAGTACCATGACCTTAGCTTGTCTCACCCCCCACCTGCCGGTGACATTCACCCAGTGGAGGACATTCTCACACACCCCTAGGCATTGGATATACTCTGACTCATGTGGTGATTACTGGTTAAATCACAGGTGGCAGAACACTGCCCGCTCGGACATCGAGTGGTGAGGAATTCGTCTATCGGTTTGACAGCATCACTGGTGGACCGGTGGCGGTGCCACACCAATAGATGGATTCCGACATGCCCTGCGCACTACGAGCATATATCGTGGAATTTTTAAAGAAAATTAGGCCTTGGTCGGTACTCAATTCCCACTTTGTATTCGCCAAACTAGGCATGATCATGTTCTGACCAGGTGGATGGGCTCGGAAAATACCTCCTGTGTTGAACCTGATGCCATCGCAAACAAGTTATGATGATAAAATACAGCAAAATAAATTCGAAAGTGGCCACTGGCGCGGCAATAGTATCAAGGCACTTATATCACAAGCACAAAAGTAGGGTTCCTTCGGTAGTGGGTTGGCGTTACGAATGGATACTATACAAAGGGGGCAGTGTCATATTGCGTGAATGCCTCAGAGGGAAAGACGCACCAATAGTGTGCGGGACCGAGGGAGTCCTGCGATGTGGCTTCAAGAAACGACACAATAGCCTGAGGGGGGGCTCCAGCCGTCCTCCTCGTTCGAGGGGGCGGAGGCAATGTCCTCAACGGAAGCGGTGATGGGTGTGAAGGAATCCATTATGTAGATCAGCAAAGATGGGCTAGGAATCCGAGGACGAATACAAGCCTCAATACCGGATAACCTGCCTCGCAGTAGGTTTTATACATGCAGTCTGGCTCGTATTCCATTTGCGCTGGGCGAAAAAGTAGGGCCGCGTACCTTAACGACATCGTTATTATTTTGTCCATTTCTGACGCCAACTACCCACGCCACGTGGCGTTGTACTGGGTAAGGAACAATTAGAATGGTGAGAGATGGTGAGTCACTGGCCTGCGCCTATTACTTCGAGAGGCACGTAAAGGGAAACGGGTGCTTCCTCAGCTCACACCCCCAAAAGAAGCGACAAAAATGGTTCTCCTATCTCTGTTCCTTGTGGAGGCAGTATTTGGTGCCTGGGGGGGTGCCGAGATTGGAGAATTCTGTTGAGAGGGGTGGTATGGAGACATTGACATTGTGGTGGACAGAAGGCAAGAAATAGTATATTGAACTAAGAGAGCGCTTGCATTTCGAATCCAGATATTACTCTTCAGCGCTTATGCGTGATACACCGTGTTGGCCCACAAGTACCCGCCCGCGGGCTACCATTGATGGAGCTGGGTTTGAGGTTGCGACAATTTCTTGGTCAGGACCCTCAATAAACAGCTGACAATAGGCCTACGCAAGGGGCGGGAGGCCAAGTAGCGCTAGTAGCACGCGGTGGTGGCCGAATGGTGAAGGGTTTCCTCGTCGTTCCAAGCTTCAGCCACCACATTATCTGCTCTATTCCGCCTTCTTTGTCATCACCCAAGTGCCCTTCGATCCTCGCTCCCCATAAATCCGCGCCCCGCATTGACTCGCCCCCCATGCAACATACGCGAAGCATAGCAATATGATGAGCGCAGTGCCGACCTCCACAAGGAAAGTATGGGAGGGGTCGCCCAGGGGTATGTTCATGACCAACGGACTGCTGGGCGATTGCAGGGATTGAGGAGTAGCGGGCAAGGAAGTGAGGATGAATCCATTGGAAGTATTGAAATGGCGCTCAATTTGCTGTGGGATTCCGTCCAGCTTCCCCAATTGACTTTCTGAGGCAGGAAGAATGACATCAAGTATCCGAGAGATATCGAAATTGGAGCTTACTGCGTGTTGAAGAGATGGGACATCTCATGAGCCCACGGGGGTGTTCTAATGTAACCTCCTGGTATCCCACATTCTCTCCAGGCCTCTCGTACAAACGGAGATCGCCATACCGAGAGTGTATAGGGATGTCAATCGTTATTTCTCGCGTCCTGTTGTTTGTGTCCCGGGGACTTATGAGAACCAGAGAATCGGCCTGGGATACCGCGGCCACGGGCCTCTCCAAATCGCGGGTCCCCCAATATTCAAAGGTAAATATTTTATGATAAAGCGCGAGTTCGTACGGGTCCACGAACGTCGCTGCGGGTAGAGCTAGGTAAATGTGGCAGGTGCAGTCATCGTGGTCTGCCGTGAGATGTGGTATTGTCACAGAAATGGTGCGGTGGAACCCCGACGGGGTGAGGGTGGCTCGGAGCGTATTTTCTTGGCTCATCGCCTCAGAGTAAGTATACACAGATTTTGGAAACGTTCAACAGGTAAAATGAATAAATGATTTTCGGAGTGGTGTAAGGTCGAGTTCAAGGCTCTCGCCAATCACAAGCAAATAAGCACCACTTTGTTAGAAACCAACGGCCGCGCAATCAGTCACTCGGATGTCACGGTCCTCCGCTAGATGGCGTCCGCATCTCTCCTCCGATTTCAAATATTCCTGGAGCAATTAAACACTAGCGGTACATAGTATTCTCCTCAGATGGATTCAGCACGATGTTCAAGGTGGCGGTAGGCTATGGTATAATATAAGTACTCTAACCCATACCACTTGACTCGTAGCATATCATAGAATTTATTCAAACTAGGCCTCGAACGGCATGCGTTCCCGCAAGCCTACTCAACTTCCAGTTTATATTGCCCTGCTAAGCATAATCTTATCCTGACTGTGGTGAACGGGTTCGGAAAATACCCCTTCCACGTTCAACTTATGTTTCATCACGCACACGCCAACACTAACAGCGTCAGGTCAACTCGCCCTGTAATGGGGTCTTTTACTCGACGGCTTTTCAAGAAAAAAAATGCATTCTCGAACCCCCATCAATTGAACCTAAATGACAAAGTACAGCAAGAAATTCGAAAGTGGTGCAGCAATAGTATAAAAGCGCATCATAGTGCAAAAACGGGATTCCATGGGTAGTGTGGTTGACGTCGTGGATGGAACTGCACAAAAAGGTCAGTGTCGTATTGGGGTAACTCTTCGGGGGGAAGGACATACTAATGGTGTACAGGACTGAAGCGGTTGGCCTCAAGCAATGACACAATATATGATGACGCCGAAGCCGGAGCCGGGTTTCTCCTCGTTCGAGGGGACGGAGCTGGTGGTAGTGTCCTCAACAGAGACAGTGGTGAGTATGAAGGAATCCATTATATTGGTAAGTGAGGATGAATTGGGGGTCTGAGGGCGGATTCGAGGCTTCAATATGAGGCTGCAGGATAATCTACCCCGCGGTGGGTTTTATACATGCAGCTCGATGTGCATTCCGTTTGCGTTGGAGGATAGGGCAGGGCCGCGCACTTTAATGACACCGTTATCGCTTTGCCTATTTCTAACGGTAGCGGTATGACTGATGATGACGTCGTCTTGGAATGGAACAATTAGACTTGAGTGCCTTTATTATATCTCACGTCTCTTCTTTCAGCAGACGTATATATAGTCTCCTTGGCTGCGATTTCGGAACGACGGTATCGGCACTGGCGTCGAGTTCATCCATAGACCCCCCCTCCCCCATTCTTGCACGCGGTTGGGATGGAGAATAGCTGGAGGGGAACCGGCCCTTTCCCTTTGGCAAAGAACATGGTGCGTCGGCCATCCGATAGGGCATGGCCGAACGTTCTGGAAGAATTGTACTCCATGGCTGACTCACCATACCATGTAGGGCTGTTTCAAGGGTGGGTTCAAGACACTGGTCACTCCAGGCACTGGGCGGTGTCTCCAATGGATATATCCGTCAAGAAAAAGCGAACATGATGAGTAACAGTCTGACCTACGCCTGCTCCTTTGAGAGGCAAGCGGATGCTTCCTCAGCAAACACCCTCAAAAGAAGCGACGGAGCATGCTTCCTCCATCCCTGGTCTTTGCAGAAACAGGACGTGGGGCTTGGAGTGGTGTCAAGAATGGAGAATGTGGAGAATGGAGAACCAAATCTGAGGAAGATGGCATGAAGCTATACCCGAAATCTACATTTACCGCACTCGGACACTGGTATCGTACTGGACGAGCGGCAGGAAACGATGTATTGAATCAAGAGAGCACTTGTAGGTTCGGGTCCGAGCCAAGGTGAGTAATACCGTTCAGCACTACGTGTGACCTGTAGGTACCCACTCGCGGGCTATTGGCGGAGCTAAATCTGGAATTACGGAAGTTATTTGGTCAGGGCCTGTAATACACGGTCGAAAATAAGCCTGTGTACCAAGGCGCGTGAGCCCGGGTGACGTTGGCAGCACATGGTGGTGGCTGGATTTATCGTCGCTCTTCAGTTACCATATTATCTGCTCTATCTCGCCTTGACCGTCCAATGCTCCCTCCCTATAAACCCGCATCCCGCGTCGGCTCGCCCCCTATACGGTGTACCCGAAGAACAATAATACGAGGGACGCGGTGCCGATCTTTGCCAAGGAAAGTATGGGCGGTCACCTAGGGGTATGCGCACGAGCAGCATGACCAATGAACTGTCGAACGACTACGGGAATTGAGGAGCAGGCAAGGAAGCAAGGAAGAAAGAAGTATCAAAGTTGCGCCCGACTTGCTATGGGATTCCATCCGGCTTCTCCAGTTGGCTATCCGAGGCAGGATGGACGACGACAAGCACTCCGCGAGAAATCAAATTGGCACTTACCGCAGGTGAAAGAAACGGAATATCTCATGAGCCCATGGGGGCGTTCTGAAGTCTCCCAGTGGTAGTCCCACTGGCAGGCCGCTCACACTAGCAGAAGTCACCATACGGACCGAGAGTATACGGGAATGTTAATTGTGATATATTGCGTCCTGCCCCGACGGGCGAGGGTGGCGCGGAGTGTATTTTCTTGGCTCATCGTATCGGAACGATAAGTACTTATACGATGACTGTAAAAGCGTTCAATGATGGTGCAAGTCAAGTCTAAGGCTCTTGTCAATCACGGGCAATAAACTTAAGCACCACTTTGTTGGAAACCAACGGCCTAGCAACTCCGAGTCGTATTCAATGATGTCCTCCGCCGCTCCTCAAGTTGCTGCTCGGATAATGGCGTCCACATCTCTCCTCTAATTTCAGTATTCCTGGGGCAATTAGACACTAGCAGGACATAGGCAACGCCCCCAATATGTGAATTCTACCATGCCCTGTATATCGTAGAATTTATTCAAACTAGACCATAGGCGGCATGTATTCCCGCAAACCTTCTTAATTTCCGGTTTTGTCACCATACTAAGCATAATCTCATACTGACCACGGCAAACAGATTCAGAAAATATCCCCCTTAATCACGCACAAGACAACACTAAGCCTCGGCGTCAGGTTAACCCACCTCGCAATGGGGTCTTTTACTCGACCTATTTTTGGGGGAAAAAATGCATTCTCGAACCCCCACCAATCGGACCTAAACGACAAAGTACAACGAAAGAAATTCGAAAGTGGCGCAGCAATAGTATAAAAGCGCATTATAGCGCAAAAACGAGATTCCATAGGTGGTGTGGTTGGCATTGTGAATGGAGCTACACAAAAGGTCAGCATCGTATTGAGGTAATGCTTTGGAGGGAAAGACGTACTGATGATGTACGAGGCGGCGGCTGTGTGAGGTGGTCTCAGGCAATGACACAATAGCCAACGAAGCCGGAGCCAGAGCCCGGGTGCTCCTCGTTCGAGGGGGCAGAGCTGGTGGTAGTGGCCTCAACGGAGGCGGTGGTGAGTGTGAAGGAATCCATTATGTTGATAAGTGAGGATGAATTGAAAGTCTGAGGGCAAATTCAAGCTTCAATGCGATGTTGCAGGATAGCCTGCCTCACAGTAGGTTTTATACTCGTAGGGTGTCCATTATATTCGCACCGGGGGACCAGGTAGGACCGCATGATTTATTGACACCGTGATCCTTTCACCTATTTCTAACGATAGCGGTATTACTCACGGTGATGTCGTTTTGAGGGGAAACAATTAGGCTTAGGCGCCTTATGCATCTCATGCCTCTTCCTTCAACAGACGCACATATAGTCCCCTTGGCTGCAATTTTGGAAAGACAGTATCAGCGTTGACGCCAATTTATTGGATTCCCCCCTCCCCTCATTCCTGCGCACAGTTGGGATGGAGAATAGCTGGAGAGGAACCAGTCCTTGACCTTCGCCGAAGGGCATAGTGCATTGATCATCTGATAGGGTATAGCCGAACATTCTGGAAGAATTGTACTCCACGTCTAACACAGCATGCCACATGTACTAGGATTGTTCCAAGGGTGGATCCAAGACAGTCAAAGAAAAATGAGTATGATGAGTAACTGACCTACATGGTACACCTGCTTCTTTGAGAAGCACACGAAGGGAAGCAGGTGCTTCTTCAGCAAACACTCCCAAAAGGAGTGACGAAACATATTTCTTCAGTCCCTGTTCCATGCAAGAACAGGACCTAGCGCTCGAAGTGGGTGCCGAGTCGGAGTGGGGAATCCGGAGAATGGAGAATCTCTAGGGGAGATGACATGAATGGTAAAACTATGCCCGAAATCGACATTCGCTGCGCTCACCCGACACTTAGGTATAATGGTGGACGGGCGGTAGGATTTCGTAGGACATGGTGTATTGAACCAAGAAAGCACCGGTAATTCGGATCTGAGCCAAGGTGAGTAACACCATTCAGTACCACATATGACCCGTAGGTACCCACCCGTGGGTTATTGGTGGAGCTAGGTCTGAGGTTGCGTAAATTGTTTGGTCAGGATCTGCAATTCATGGCCGACAGTGTATTAGTTACAGGGTTGTAAGATAATTCTGCAGTGTTTAAGGCAACGAGCGACAACTTTTTTCAAAAAAAAAATACATTCCCGAACACACCAATCAAGCCTAGACGATAAAATATAACAGAAGAAATTCGAAAGTGAGGCGGTAATAGTATAGAGGCGCATCATAGTGCAAAGCAGGATTTCCTAGGTGATGTGGTCGGCATTGTAAATGTAACTGACAAAGAGGTTAGTGTCCCAGTGCGGCTACGCTTTAGAGGCGAGGCGTACTGGTAGTGCATGAGGTGACCTCAAGCAACGACGCAATAACCACCGACGCCGGAGCCGCCGTCCTCTTCGTCCGAGGGAGCGGAAGCAATGTCCTCAACGGAGGCAGTGGTGAGTATAAAAGAATCCATGATGTAGATAGGTGAAGATGGATCAAGAGTGAGGATGAATTCAAGCTTCAATGTGAGGTTGTGCCCTGAGGTGGGTTTTATACATACAGCCCAACGTATATTTCATTCAGTGCATTAGAGGACAGGGTAGTGTCACGTACTTAATAGTACCGCTATCGCTTTGCCTATTTCTAGCGGTAGCGGTATCACTTGTGATGACACCACCCTAGGAAGGAACGATTAGACTTGAGTGCCTTTACATCTCGCGCCTTCAAGTTTCCTTCAACAGACACATATATAGTCCCCTTGGCTGCTATTTTGGAATGACAGTATCCGCACTAGCGTCAAACCCCCTCCCCTCCCCCATTCCTGCACATACTTAGTTGGGATGGAGAATAGCTGGAAGGGAGCTGATCCTTGCCCTTCGGTGAAGAGCATAGTGTGTTGGCCGTCCAATAGGGCATGGCCGAACTTTCTAGATCACTCCGGGCATTGCGCGGTGTTTCAAGAGGGTGCAGCTGTTGGAGAAAAATGAAAATGATGAGTAAATGACCTACACTTGCTTCTGTGAGAGGAGCATAAAGGGAAGCGGGTGTTTCCTCAGCAAACACTTTCGAAAGAAGTGATGAAGCATGTTTCTCCAGTCCCCGTTTCATGCAGAAACAGGACCTCGTGCTCGAAGTGGGTGCCAAGAATGGGGAATCCGGAGAATGGGAAATCCGATCTGGAGAAGATAGCATGAAACTATACCCGAATCAACATTTGCTGCACTCACCTGACACTGGTACCTGGTGGACGGGCGGCAAGAAACGGCATGTGAACCAAGAGGGTACTTGTAATTCGGATCCAAGTCATGGTGAGTAATACTCTTCAGCGCTACGTGCGACCCGTAGGCACTCACCCGTGGGCTATTGGTGGAACTAGTTCTGAGGTCGCGTAAATTGTTTGGTCAGGAGTCAGGATCTATGATACACGGCCAATAATAAGCCTGCGCACCAAGGCACATGAATTTAAGTAGCATTTGCAGGTGGCGGCTGAACGGTGAAGAGATTATCGTTGCTCCTCGGCCACTGTATTGTCTGCTCTATTCCTTCCCCGCTTCCCCCGTCCCTATTGGAATACCCCCGAGGCTCCCTCTCCATAAATTCGCATCCCACATTGACTCGCTTCCCATGCAACATACACGAAGCACATTATTACGATGAACGCAGTGCCAATCTCCGTAAGGAAAGTATGTCCAGGGTCGCCTAGGGGTATGTGCACGACCAATGGATTGTCGGGCGATTGAGGAGTGGCGGGCAACTGGGAGCAAGGGTGGGCCCCCTAGAAGTATTGAGATGGCTTTTAATTTGCCGCGATTCAATCCAGCTTCGGCGGTTGACTATCTGAGGCGGGAAGAATGACGACAACCACTCCGCGGGCAACTAAATTTGAAAGTACCGCGGCAGGCCGCAACAGTAGAGTCAGTAAGCACCCCAATCGATGCATCACGTGATCATACCACTGACCACGTCGTGCCGAGTCACAGTGGACGGATACCAACCCTACCTTGTGCGATGCGTCGCTGGCGTGCGCGCCTCTGAGCCTTGCGAGGCTCGCCGTTCCAGTGAGTTGAAGAAATAGGACATCTCATGAGCCCACGGGGTGCTCCAATGTAACCTCCTGGTAACCCACATTTCCTCGAGAACGCTCATATCATGAACGAGCACCGCCATACCAAGAATGTATAGAAACATCGATTATTATTCCTCGTGTCATTTGTTAGGACTAGGAAATCAGCCTGGAATATCGCGGCTACAGGTCTCCCCAGATCGCGGGTCTCCCAATATTTGAAGAAATGCATTTCGTGATAGAGCGCGCAAACTCGTCTGGGCTCATGAACGCCGGGCGGGTAAAACCAGGTAAATGTGACGTGTGCAGAACTGCAGCCATCGTCGTGAAGTGTGGTATTGCCGCAGAAATGGCGGGTGGAACTACGAACGTACTAGTATATCATGGAATTGATCCAAATCAGGCCTCGAGGGCATACACTCCCGCAAACCTACTTAATTTCTAGTTGATATCACCCAATTAAGCGTGATTTCGTCATGACCATAGTGGATGGGCTCGGAAAATATCCTTGACCCTGATGGTATCAGGTTAACTCGCCCTGCAATCGGGAGCCGGCAGCTTCTTGAGAAACAAATGTATTCCCAGCCTGGGCCCAGACGAGAAAGTACAAAGAAGAAATTCGAAAGTGACGCGGTAGTAATATACAGGCGCATTACAACACAAAAGCGGGATTTCCTAGGTTGGCGTCGTGATAGAGCTACATAAAAGGGTCAGTAATACGTCAATACGTTGGGAAAAAGACATACGGCTAGTTTGCATGGCTAGGGGATCGCGCGAGGTGGCCTCAAGCGACGACACAGTATACAGTGGAGCCGGAGCCACCACCATCTTCGTTCGAGGGGACGGAGGCAACATCCTCAACGGAGGCGGTGGTGAGTGTGAAGGAATCCATGGTGTAGACAGGTGAGGATGAGTTGAGAGTCTGAGGGCAAATTCAAGCTTCAATGTGAGGCTGCAGGATTAGCCTGCCCCGCAGTAGGTTTTATACATCCAGCCTGACGTGCATTCCAATTGCGCTGGGGGATAAGGTGGAGCCGCGGATTCTAGTGGCACCAGAATGTTTCGCCTACCTGGGACATTACTCATGGTGGCGCCGTCATGGACAAGGAACAATTAGACTTGGATGCCTTGACATCTCACGCCTCTCCCTTGAACAGACATATATATAGTCTCCTTGGCTGCTATTTCGGAAGGATAGCATCAGCACTGGCGTCGAATTCATTGGACCACCTCCCCAATCCTTACACAGTTGGGATAGATAGCAGCGGGAGGGCAACCTGCCCTTCAACCTTGCCCTTCAGCGTAGAACACGGTGTCTCGGCCATCCGATGGGGCGTGGTCGAGCATTCTCGGAGAATTGCGCTTCACATCTAGCTCACTACGCTGCATGTAGAACTGTTTCAAGGGCGGAACCAACACTGCAGGTTACCTCAGGCACCAGGCGGAGTCAATAATGGGTGCACCGGTTTAAAAAAAATGAATATGATGAGTAACTGATCTGCGCCTGCTCTCTTGAGAGGCGCGTAAAGGGAAGCGGGTGCTTCCTCAGCAAATACCCCCAAAAGAAGCGACGAAAGATGTTCGTTCCATTCCCGTTTCCTGTGGAAACAGGACGTGGCGCTCTGAATGAGTGCGAAGAGTGGGGGATCTAATTTGGGGGGTGACGCCCCAAACTTATATTAGCTGTATTCATTCAACGCTCGCTAGCGTTATAGTGGACAGGCAGCGGTGTGTTGAATCAAGTGGACGCTTGTGGTTCGGATCCAGGCCAAGGTGGATATTACTCGTCGGCGCCTACATGTGATGGATACCCACCCGTGGTGGAGGCTGAGGAAAATTGTTTGGTCAGGACCCGCAACGGATGGCCGACAATAGGCGCGCGAGCCCGGGTGGCACCGGCGGTGGCAGAATGGTGAAGATTTCGTTCGTCACTCTTCAGCCACCACACTGTTCGCTTCATTCCGCCCTGGCCTTCCCCGCCTTCATCATCGCCATTGAAGTGCCCTCCAAGGCCCCATCGGCTCTCCCCCATATAACATACACAACGCGCAATGATACGATGAATGCAGTGCCCATCTCCACGAGGAGAGTATTTGCGGAGTCGCCCAGGGCTATGTGCACAACCAGAGGATTATAGGGCGACTGCGGGGGTTGAAATATGGCAGGCAAAGAATCGAGGATAGACCCTGTAGAAGTATCACGATGGCGTTCGATTTCCCGCGGATTTCATCCAACCTCTCCAATGACTGTCTGAGGCAAGAGGAATGACAGTAAGCACTCCGCAAGCAATCGAATTGGAACTCACCACGGGTTGAAGAAATGGACATCCCATGAAACCACGGGGGTGCTCTAACGTCACCTCCTGATATCCCACGTTTCCCCCGGGCTCCTCGCACGAACGACGATCACTATATCGGGAGTGTATGGGTATGCCAATCGTTATTTCTCGTGTCCTGTTGTCCGTGTCTTGGAGGCTTATCAGGACTAGGGAATTCGCCTGGGATACCGCGGCGACCGGCCTCTCCAGATCGCGTGTCCCCCGATATTCGAGGGAATATCTTTCATGATAGAATGCGAGTTCGGACCGGTTTATGAATGTCGTTGGTGGCAGAATTAGGTGAATGTGGCGGGTGCAGTCATTATGAGGATCCGTGAGCTGTGGTATTATCACATAGATAGTGCGATGGAACCTCGACGAGGTGAGGGTGGTACAGAGTATATTATTTTGGCTCGTCGCCGTGTCAGCGGAGTCGACTCCGGACCTGCAAGCAGCCACAGAGGCTTCTATGGGAAATATCAGCAAGGAAACATGTCAAATATGATTATGAAAACACCAAAAAAAATACTTGAAGTGTTTATCTCAGTAGCACCTTAGGAAACACCAATCATCAGCCAACCGCATCACAAAAAGTGAGTGGTACTATATTTAGTGTTTTTATAAGAAATACTTCCTAGGAAAATACTAATGAGGAATTACCAAAGTGCTTCCCTACTAGTATTTCCCACAGAAACACTCGCGGCTGCCTGCATAGCGTAGTGGTTGAAGTCGAATCCTCCAAATGCTGAATTCAAGGCCATTGCCAATCACAGGCAAATATGCCACGTTGTGTGGTCTTGTTAGAAATCGATGGCCTAACAACCCGGGTGGGTCCGCTTGAACAATTTGTCTGCAACACACCTTCTCCGCTCCTCTTGCTGCTCAAATAATGGCCTCCGCATCTCTCCTCCGTAGCTCCGTCCTCCGTTCATCGCCCATCCGGCTCTCGGGACCAGCTCGCCCCCGCTTTTCTTCTTCCTCCTCATCCCCGAACCAAAAGGCCCAGCAGGCCCAGGACACCGCCGCCCGTCTCTGGGCACAGCTCCAGACTCTCCTCGCTCCTGTCGGTCAGCGTGCAGGGCAGATGCTTGGATGTTTGTCTTCTTCTGATGCTTTACGGGATATGGTGATATTGATATGGCTTTCACATAGCATACCGGCAGCCGTTGTTATACAACCTTGCTGTCGCGCGTGAGGTATTGAAACACATCTACGTTGCCGAGGGCCTGCGCCCCCCGACACTGGCCGCAGTGCGCGCCGCATACGAAACCATGTGGACGCGTGGGAGCAGTCCAGCGTATTGGCGTGGGGCGCTAGGGAATGGTGAAGCAGCACGAGTGGGGGTGTACGCTGTAGAGGCATACGGGATTTTCAAGGTATGTTTTATTTTGTTGTGATATTTGGGATTGGGACGCAGCTCTATCATTTTTTTTTGCCCTGAGAATGGATGGGAAAACGAGGTTACTGACCCGATGACCTTCCACAGATCGGAGAAATCATAGGACGGAGGAGCTTGATCGGCTACGACCTCGAATAGACGTGTAGACACAACCAAAACCAAAACCCGACATAATATTACCCGCTGGGTGTCTCACCTTATCATACCACCTTGCCTCCCTATATACATGGCGTAGCCGTTCTTTGATCACCATACACTTGCATTGTGGCTGCGGCAGCGACGTGCTACTTGACTGATATCAAGAAAACATGCGTTTCTTCGATAAAAGAAAATGCCATAAAGTCAAAGTCATTATCCCTTCACCGTGGGATATGGACGAATAAACCACATTGAATTCAATTGTTTTCTCGCAGTATATGCTGACAGCAGTCATTTGCATAATATCCCAGACACGCCGGCTTACTCAACTAAAACTCCTCAAACGAAGTCGCGCAATTGCGGCATACTGATTTTATCGTCATAGCATACTATAAGCCCGTCAGTTGCACCTGCTTGGCCCACTGGAAATACTCAGCGTTACTCATTCCCCCGTTTAGGCTCTATCTAATTCACATGTCAACGAACTGTCCAAAATGAGGTCTGGCCTAGAATCAGACCGATAACATTATCCAGCCTAATCTCAAGTGTGTGATCAAAACTTAAAAATACAATCGCTGACTCTAGTGATGCTTAGGAAAACCTCCGAAGCATTATGTTCAAGCCGGGATATTACCCAAAACATCTCCTTATCTGTTGAAATTTCAATCATGACGTGGGCGGTCGCTGGCTGGGTTATGGATATTTACGGAATTAGCCCCAAAGAGGAAAAACCGTCGAAGGCGGGATTCAAACCAGCCCAACCAACGCCCACACCTGAAAGCTGTGTTATTCTCGCAAGATCCTCCGCCCCCAACCATGTTACAGCCAGAACCACATCCTCCAGCGCTTGCACGTTCAGCACAGGATGGGAAGACAAATATTGCCGAGGGCTATCATCGGCCTGATCTCTCCTTACGCCCGGTGGCGCCACCGTGTGATGATAACTCACCCCAACGGTACTTAGTCAAATCCGAACCTCCCACCGTTGCCTATTCATCCCGCCCGGACGAAATATCGCGTGGCAGGGTGCTTACTTAAGGACCCCTCCCCATCATTCTCAGGCCACTGAAACAGTGTAAGCGGATAAGCAGATATCGGCTCCCCAGCTTATAATTTCTGTGTGAAGAACTTGGGCGGACAGGGTTATTATTGGCTGATTCCACCTCACGACCTAGCTTTCTTAACGTCAAACGGAACGGCGGAAGCGTACGCCGTATTGTGGGATGCATAAGAGTTAGGGAAGGAATACTTGGACAGAGACCAAACTCTATGGAAATCTGTGCTGCCAAATTGTGAGGAAATACCACCGAATCGCACCATCCGCGTCCCACTTAGTGACTTAACAACATATATACCAGGTCGCGAATAGCCTGGTTCTTCTTCGACAGCCGTCAAGGGGGGTCTTGAATCTCAACACAACATGGGTGCCCCACGGAGTTCGGATTCGGGAGCTAACAGTCGATCGGTACCATGTAAAAATACTTTCGTCCAATCTGGCGGGGGTGGGCAAAATGATGACGAGTGGGTCCGAGTGATCGTGATGCCGTTTGGGTTGGTTATGTAAACTATGTTTGAATTTGCTGAATGTCGTGCATTTCCAGCTCGAGTCACCGTCCAGTGTCCACCGCTCTGGTTGAAAATGACGATGATCGGCTCAAGATAGCCGTTCGAGTCCCTCAAGCTTTCACATTCATTATGTTCCTGGATTAGGCACTCGAGGCCCGAACATCCCGCTCGAAGTTGTTGAACACTCGGATCCAACTTTCGGGAAGTCCGAAGGAGTGGGTTCAAACTTCCCCAACAAATTTGGTTCTTTATCTCATCGAGATTCATGATCTAGTTTTATCCCCTTTATATTATGGAGGAATTCAGATACTTAGATACCCAAACACCTCGGTCCATAACTTATTGATACATCCAGTTCAATAATTGGACGGCACGCTCGAGTTTTCCCATCATTCCTCCAGGGGTATGCTCGAACACAAACTATCGGGTATGCACAAGTGGGCCTATCATGCAAGATTCCTTCATATGTGGTCCAAACCATGGGGTCACTGCCATCGCGGTAAGATATGTCAATAATAACTCCCGCAGTTTGCTTATCGCTCACCCCTAACTACCATGTTTGGATTTATTGATTCAACCAAAAAGCTACTACCACAAAGCCATTACCTTTGGCCTTACCCCAAACCCTAAATTGGAATGCAAGAAGAGTTAGCGCCTCTATCGGTCTGTTCGATAGCCAGGACCCTGGAACATCCAATATCGAGATATTCCACACGGCCCTAGGCTGTCAGCTCGGTATCAATGCCGAATGATTTGCGCTTGTCATCCAGTTGTCATTGTGTCAGGTTTGGCGCGCGCACCATGCAGATCCATTGTGATATTTGTCAGTCCGACCAGAGACACGCATTTCAGTGCGACATCAACTCCGTCTCCATGTTTGAACGTAGTCTTCGCACGCACTCCACAACGGGACCAGGTCCTTCTGGGGTTAGCCAAATGCGATGCGATGACAGCTATTGTCATGAATAGGTTCTTCTATTTCATAGTCATGGTCCCAAAATAGTTCCTCGATCTTCACCCTACCCACTCCGCCCCGCTTGGGTGATGGCGACGAAAGCTTGGACGATATATGGTACATGGCCCTTCCAATCATATTAATTCATCTTGGCTTTACTCAAAGCAAATTCTAGCTGCGGTATAATGTTGGGTCTAGCGAGTCTCGTTTATCCCTCTTCTGCTGGAATTTTTAGCTTCAGTCCTGGGGCTCGGTCTCCAGGTACATAGGAACCCCGGGGGCTAGTAGTGGATCCGTCGCCAGGAAGAGTCAATTTCTTTGATATGAAACCAGATTTTTTTTAGCCGCGACTTTTCTTTAGATCTACGTCGCACTATCAATCCCGGGGTAGTTGAAACATCTAGCGCCGAGAGGAGATATTGGTAATTCTTGTCATGTCCACTCGGAGGGCAATTTGGCTACGAGATAGCTTATATGATAATTCAGTGTGCTAGGGTATAAAGAGGAGACTGCCTCGTTTCAAACTCCAGTATCCAACCCAATGTCTCGTACCCACAATCTTCTTGCTCTGGGTCTTTCCCTGGCGGTCGCCACCCCCGTGATTTCCTCTATTCTTCCAAGAGCTCAACCAACTATTCAAGATTGGGATGCCCTGAACGCGACTGTAGGCGGGCGGTTGGCAGTTGGTGTACCCTGGTCGCAAGCCTGTTTCACCTCTTTCAACGGCAAAGCCATTCGTCCCAACACGGCGCAATGTACATTCGTCGAGCAAAACACGATGAACAGTCACAGTACGATATTCCATTTTTTGAATACGATGTGATTATGTATCACTGATGGTATGCGTAGTGAATCGCTCCCAGGTCTTCGGAACGTATATGGGGGTCCGTATATTTGTCCAAACGATCCGCGCAGAAGCCCTTACATCTATATTTCAGACCCAATGGGAGACGTGCATGTCAAATGGCGACGAGTGTGAATTAAATTGGCAAGACCCCACTGACCCGTCAGCGTTCGAGCCACCCGCAACATGCAAACAGGGAAGCATTCCCAGCTACTACGTGAGTTCTCGGAGACTCGTATTTTTAACATGCATTCAAGGCCGTTTCAGATTGATGTAACAGGCCCGAACGACGCGGTCGCTGCGTTCAACTTCACAAAGAAGACGGGCTTCCCCCTCGTCATCAAGAATACAGGGGTAGGGATTTACCTAGCTTCCCAACTTCTCAGATCTCACTGTGATCCAGCATGATCTCCCAGGGCGTAGCTCGGCTCCCAATTCATTCGCGCTCTGGGTACGTATCCCCAATTAGTTGCAGCTTCGCCGCTTACTAATGAGATGTTTCATAGACGCACAACATGAAATCTGTATGTAGCGATCCACCAGGTGACCTGTATATAATTCTGAACCCACATTCCGAAGCTTTCCCATAAAGCCAACTTCGTCGCCGAGAAATGCTCCCCGAACACAGCCACCCCCGATGCCGTTACTTTTGGTGTGCGTGGGCATGAGATTCCACCCTTCTCGTCAATTACTGATCTTCCTATTCTCCCCAGGCTGGGAACCAATGGGGCGAAATTTATCAATTTGCTGATGATAATGGTCTGATGATTGCTGGTGGTTCTGATGAATCTGTTGGTGCAGCAGGAGGTTGGGTTCAAGTGAGCCGGAGTACTCATTTCACTGGCAGTGACAACTAATCGCTAATCTTTAGGGCGGTGGCCACTCTCCCTTGAGCGGAACGCTCGGTATGGGCGTCGATCAAGTTGTAGGTGGCCCGACCACCTCAGTCCTCCCCTTGATAACACAATTCTTTAGCTTCAATACAAGATTGTAACCCCCGATGGACAATTCCGTACGGTGAACGCCTGCCAAAACCAAGACCTCTTCTTTGCCCTTCGGGGTGGTGGCGGAGGAACGTTTGGTGTTGTCCTTGAAGTCACCTTCCGTGCCGCTCGCCGTCTTTCCCTCAGGGTGTGAGTATTCATTATATTTCGATTTACCAGTTTAAAATAATTCCGCTTTCAGCGCAAACATCAATTGGAATGCCAGCGACGAGAACTACGCAGCCGTGATGAAAGTGTTTGTGGATAATGCTACGAACTTTGTCAACCAAGGTTGGGGAGGCTACCTCACTGTGAGTAACACATACCTTTATAAAAACGAATCACTGATTGTATCTCAGCCATCTATCGGGAACCTCGTTCTCCTCACGGTGAAATTGAATGCGACCGAAGCACAAAAGTCGATGAAAGCTCTCATTGATCTTACCTCAACCATGGGCCGAGTCTCGAACGTAACAGAGATTGACTCTTATAACCATTGGTTCCAACAGTACGTTCAAGGAACTGCCGGCCTCCAGGACGTGAGTCAAGCACTCATATTTCTATCATGCGAGATCTAAATTTTCATCTAGTCTATTGGGCTCCCTACAGCAATTACTTCCCGCTTGATTCCCCAACAGAATCATGCTACCCCCGAAGGCCGTGCAGCACTGGTGAACGCGACGATGGAATCCAATAAACTTTCGTCCTTCACGCAGATCCACATCACTACTCCATTCATCTTCCCAAACGCAAGCGTGGGGACTAGTGTAACGCCTGCCTGGACGAAGTCGTTGTACCAGGTACGTCTATTGACCTATCTGTCATGCATCACCTCACGCACAGGGTCAGGTCATTTTCATCAACACTTGGGAATATAATGCCACACTCTCGACAAGGCAAGATGCTTATGCCAAAGCCGGCGCGGCTGCAGATCTCTTCCGCAAAATTACCCCTGGGTCCGGAGCGTATCAGGTCAGCATTTGCCTCGAGCCTTTTGGGGATTGAGCTGACAGCACACTAGAACGAGGCAGATATCCACGAACCAGATTATCAAAGTATGTTACCCATCTGCCACGACATCCTGATAGCTGATGGTCTTTCCAGATTCCTTCTGGGGATCAAACTATGCTCGGCTTGCGACGATCAAACAGAAATAGTGCGCAAACCCTTCTCCCTTCATAGTTTTTGAATGTACTTAACCTCTCTCCAGTGACCCTAACCACCTTTTGGATTGTTGGCACTGTGGTACGTCGATTGCCTTAGGATTCCTGTGGGTTGAAACTGACATGTATACCACAGTCGGCTGGCAAGGCCCCTCATCGCCACGCTTCTCTTGCTACATCTAATTGCTAATGTGTTTCCATCCGCTTTAAATCCTTAATTTCCGTAGACTCGTTGCTCTTACCCGCAGCATAATATAGCGCCCTATATCACTATTACGATTTTAGTTCGCGGCTATACTACCTAGACTAGAGCGTGTCTTGATTTTGTTTAAATTTTATTCCGTGATCCTTCAACTCGACGGGGGCTGGAGCCCCGCTAAGCATGCATCACCAATATCAACTGAAACGATGACTAACTAAACATCAACATCCACCCATCTGAGGTGTCCAAGATTTCAAGTCAACTTAGAGCTGGGGATCTCCTGTCGAGTGATGCAATCCAGAATATTTCCTGCTCGTGGAACCAATGAAGGCTGAGACTAAAGTGGTAGATCAACGAAGAGACAAACTGAATTCCCTTGCATCGATCTCCAGCTGCTCGTCCCTTCACACCATCGAGTTGGTGGCCCTCCAAAACCATCATCCACCCTTATCTCCGGCCCACCGGAAGTATGTGTTTGGGCCCGTTCTAAATATCCTGTCCGGAAGCTTCTCGGGTCTTGATCGGAGAATTTTGTTTTGAGGAGCTCCTTGATTAGAATCTCCTCCGCGATATACATAGGTTGGCATCGCAGACCCGAAGAAGTGAAGTGGTATGTTAATGTTTGATGCCGAAGCCAATGCGGTCGGAATATCTGATCAATCGTTTAGGTGCAAACAAATAGTGGTATTTATATTGATTTCATGCGATGGAAATACAATTTCTATTGAATGAGGTAATGGTAATATGTAATGATGATTTACCAGGGCTTGAAGGTGAGGTCGAAGTTCCAGAACTGGGTAGCATCCTCGAGCTTGGCGGCGCGGATGACATTGATGATGCCTTGAGCAGATTGCTGGGTAGTGAGCTTTTCATCAAGCATATGCGGGGCGAATTCCTTAATCCAATCGTTAATGCCGTCACCGATATCGGTGTGGACCCATCCTAAAAGGCGGACGGTATGTAAAGGCATAATTCAGAAGAACCAACCGTGGACTGCATACCGGGGTGGAGGAGGACAGTAGTAATGCCCTCCTTCTTGAGAGTCGCTCCCCATTTGCGGGCCAGCCTGAGGAAACCCGAGTGTTCATTCGACGTAGAGGTCAATAAAAAAGAGTAGCAAACATGTTAAGGGATGCTTTTGAGACACTGTAGGCGTTGGCGAGGCCAGCGAAGTCGCCACCAAGCTTGAGCGATCCAAGCTCAGAGCTGACGAAGACGAGCTTCTTCTCTTTGGACCTGCGGATGAGCGGGAGGAAGGCATTTCCAATCTGTATGGGGGCGACGGTATTATGGCGCATCTCTGCGTCGAAGAGTTCGACATCCCTGAATAGTGGTAAGTAACTATTTTTATCTTCGGCTGATCACGTACATCTCCTCGAATGACGCAGTGGGCTGGTGGTTGACACCAGCATTGTTGACGAGGCAGTCCAGACCATTGGGGCAGAGTGCAGTGGCCTCGGCCGCTCCCCGCTTAATGCTCTCATGATCGGTGATGTCGAATTGGACAATGGCCAGCTGCTCCTTCGGGAACTTCTTCGTGAGGTCCTGGAGACCCGTCGCGGTCTTGGGGTTGCGTGCACTCGCGATGACGAAGTTGTTCTTATCCTTGAGCTACATGAGACGCCCCGTGAATCTGCTTGATCGAGTATCATGTAAATGGCATGCTCACGAGCTCCTCGACGATAGCAAAGCCAATGCCCCTGCTGGAGCCAGTGATGAAGTAGGAAGGCATCTTGATTTGAGGGTTGAGATGGAAGTTGGAAGTGGTGAAGAGGATGATGATTTGGAACTCTCGACAGTGATGTTATTTATCGTATTGAGCTCTGAGGGTAGACGGGAGCTTTAGCTGGAAGCTGTTGAAAGGCGTGTATCTCCGGAACGCAATGGTGATCTGTCATATTCAAGTTGGCTGCCCCAGCGCCTCAGGTCTGGCTTCGGGTGAGCCATTGTATCACCTGTTGCCCCCTCGGGCTTTGTCAGGCAGGAGATTAGAATTAAGCCCCCCTATTGGCATGCTTCTTCTCCCTTTATCCAGTTTGTTGGTCAAGATAGCTTATGTGCTGGGCTCATCAGCATCAGGAAAAACTGAATTGGTACATAACCGACCGGTTAGATACAGCGGGGTAGCTGACCTATGACGTACGATACTATATTGCCCTATATGTCAGCAAGAGACGAGACACGCAGGATGGGATTACCACTATCCCCCCGAGGTTAGACCTCCCAGCACTTCGACATGAGTAAAAAATTTGTCGCACTGGTTCATCTATGCCATCCCAAACTTGACCTAATACACCTTGATGCCTAATTAAACACTTTCCAACAACTTCGAGAGTGAGGAGTGCATTATTATGTAGAGGAGGGGGCGTGATTTTGCCGTTCGAGCCATGTCGGAGCTTAAAGTTCATTTCGCCCAGGGACACGTCAATTTCCCCCGATCGCAGCAATGACGAAATGGACTCGTCACTCCTACGTAGACGAAATGTCAGCGGAGCACGAAACCGGCAACTGTGGCTTCAAATTGTGACTGGTCGAAGTACTGACCTCTGGGAGACATAGTAGTCACATCCGCTGTAGGCAGTGTATACTTGTGCTAGTGCTATAGACAACTTACAACGGTTTCAGAAAACCTTGAGACAAACAAGTTTTTGAAAAAGTGTGCGCACACCGCGCAAAACCGTGCGAGGTCTACATGACGTCACACCTTTGGTCTGGACATTTGGTACTATCATGAGACACCACTTTATAAATTTCGGAAAGAGTTGGGCATTGCTCTACGAATACACAACATAATTCTCTACTTTTTTTTGGGAAACATAAGTGAACATCTTGGCTTTCATTCTATCAAAACAGAAATCAAATGCACCAAGAAATGATGCCAGGGGAAGACTCCCGGTTTCGCTGGTCATTTGAGACCTAGTGTTTATAAATTTCTCCGAGGAATGTCACGGTAAGTCACAGCCAAAATTGAGAGTCCGAGAGTCATGCCGACGAGTGCCGACGGCGCTCAGCGAGCGAACGAACAAGCGGGGCTCAAAAGCCTATCCAAATGTGGTAGTGCGGTGGCAGAATGTAACGCTCTCAACGCTTCCCATGGGCAACACTGCCATGGGTGCAATTCTTTATTTGATGCCTCGGAAAAAAATTGGTAGTCTCTGGGATGTTGGAGGAATGCCCATCTCACGTGGATAGTAAATTTACAGTGTAATTGAGGTGCTACGTAGGATATGGAGGAAAAACGTCGAAATTCTCATCTTCTACTGCATTTGCTTCAACATTGAATCAACATTTGTGAAATCTGGGTAGACTATAGTATTGTATATACATAGTGCATTCTGATGGTAAAAGAATTGAGGTGAACGGTTACGATTTGACGAAGGAATGTCGGTTTTATAAAGTGATGTCCGTTTATAAAGTGGTGTCTCATGATAGTAAGTAATTGCATGTTGATAGTTGCACGGGTGGAATCGGACGAACAAAATGTAGCAGAATGTAGTCGGGGCGATGACGTCACTGCCACTGATTTCGCGCGGGGTGCGAGGACGCGCGTCTGATTTTAAAATGTCAGGTTTTCTGAAATCGCTGTAATCTCGTGACCCTAACCGCCTCTCGGATTGCTGGCACTATAGTAGTGACGTTGGTTATTATCTTTAGGACTGCTGTAAGTTGAGACTGACATGTATCCCTGGCACAGTCGGCTGGCAAAGCCCCTCATCGCCGCGCTTCTCTTGCTTTCCGTGATCCCCCTGCTCAACGGGGACTGGAGCCCGGGGCCCGCTAATTATACATCACCGACATCAACCAGAACGATCATGGGCTGAGCTGAACATTAACACCTTCTCGCCCATCTGGGGTGTTTGAGACTTCGAATCAACTTCCACCCTTATCTCCGGCCCGCCGGAAGCGCGTGCTCGGGAACGCTCCAATGTCCTGCCTGAAAACTGGAACTTTCTATCCGCCCTTATGCCGCTGGAATTCATTGGGAATCGGATCGTATTTTATACCAGGGAACCCCACAGGAGATCTTCCCTAAATATAGTGTGGATCTCCTGCCTCGGTCGGGCCCGCTACCTCAGCGCTGCAGCCTCTGTGTTCTGTTATCATTACCATCTCCCCGAAACTAACCTCAGTGCCAATTTGATGGATTTCAGAACAGTTCAGCCAGGCAGCTTGCCAAGGAATTTGTGACTGGCCCCGTGTTTGATATTCTTCTTTCAAGGGCAGTGATATTTTCGACGTGCTCCACAATTCCGGGATACGTGGGGGTTGAATCTTCAAAGATACTTTGCATCGCAGAAGTGTTGATCGACTAGCAAAGACCACCGCCTTACTATCACTGCAAAGCTGCAGTGCAAACACGCGGTCACAGCCGGTTCGTCATCGATGTCAAATGTCACGATATGGAGAGCCCATCACATAAACCGCATGATCTACTGCTGGATCAGGCCTCCACCAGTATAATCAAAGTCCTAATCTCATGACACCTCAGCGCTGATACTACCGCCTTTACCTGGGCTCAGGAATTCTTCAAGTTCTTGAGTCTTGACCAGAGAATTTTGTTTTAAGGGGCTCTCTGATCTGATTAGAATCTCCTCCGCGACATAGGTCGGCATCGCAGACTGAAGAAGTAGAGATGTATTAATGTTTGATGCCGAAGCCAATGCGGTCGGAATATGTATGTAGATCTTACATAGATCCCATCCGATCAAAATCTTCAAGCACGCATTTAAGCGGACCTAACAAATGATGGTATTTATATTGATTTCATGCGATGGAAGTACAATTTCTATTGAATGAGGTAATGAAAATGCGTGATGATGATTTACCAGGGCTTGAAAGTGAGGTCGAAGTTCCAGAACTGGGTGGCATCCTCGAGCTTGGCGGCGTGGATGGCATTCAGGGTGCCTTGAGCGGATTGCTGCGCAGTGAGCTTTCCGTCGAGCATGTGTGGGGCGAATTCCTTGACCCATTCGTTGATGGTGTCACCGATATCGGTGTGGACCCATCCTAAAAGGTGGGTGATATATGAGGGTGTAACTCAAAAGAGCTAAGCACGGATTGCGTACCAGGGTGGAGGACGATGGTGGTGATCCCCTCCTTCTTGAGACTTGCTCCCCATTTGCGGGCCAACCTGAGGAAACCCGAGTGTTCATTCGACGTAGAAGTCAATAAAACGGAGCAACAAACATGTTAAGGGCTGCTTTTGAGACGCTGTAAGCGTTGGCGAGGCCAGGGAGGTGGCCGCCAAGCTCGAGCGATCCGAGCTCAGAGCTGACGAAGACGAGCTTCTTTGCTTGGGATTTGCGGATCAGGGGGAGGAAGGCATTTCCAATTTGTACGGGGACGACGGTGTTGTTGCGCATCTCTTTGGCGAAGAGTTCGACATCCCTGAATAGTAGTAAGTAACTATGGACATCTCCAGTCAACCGCGTACATGTTTTCGAATGTCGCCTCGGCCTGGTAGTTGACACCAGCATTGTTGATGAGATAGTCGAGACCATTGGGGCACAGTGCAGTGGCCTCGGCCGCCCCGCGCTTGATGCTCTCGTAATCGGTGATGTCGAACTGGACAATAGCCAGCTGCTCCTTCGGGAACTTCTTCGCGAGGTCCTGGAGACCCGTCGCGGTTTGGGGGCTACGTGCACTCGCGATGACGAAGTTGTTCTTATCCTTGAGCTAGATAAAACGCCCCATGAATCTGCTTGATCAAGTGTCATGTAAATGGCAGACTCACGAGCTCCTCGACGATGGCGAAGCCAATACCCCTGCTGGAGCCGGTGATGAAGTAGGAAGGCATCTTGATTTGAGGGTTGAGATGGAAGTTGGAAGTGGTGAAGAGGATGATGGTTTGGAACTCTCGACGGTGATGTTATTTATCGTATTGAGCGCTGGGGGGGTAAACGGGAGTTTTAGCTGGAAGCTGTTGAAAACGCGAGGATATCTCCGGAATGCAATGGTGATCTGTCATATTGGTTGGCCCAGTGTCGCAGGCCCGGCTCCGAGTGAACGAGCTGATTCATCTACCACTCATGGTATCACCCGTTGCCCCCTCGGGCTTTGTCAGGCAGGAGATTAGAATAGCTCAGCCCCCCTATTGGTATGCTTCTTCCCTCTTCGTCCAGTTTATTGTTAGTCAAGACAGCTTACTCTGTGCAGGCCCACCACGAGCCTGCTTCATAATCTCCATATTTAGGATGACTGTTAGCATCAAATGCCATTCATCGGACATAGGCCTCGCGGGGAAGGCGGACGAAAAGACACCCTGCTCCTACACAACTGTTCAGATAATAGGGTTCATGGGAGCTGGATGTCCTCGGCTATTGGTAGCCAACCTCGCCTGATGGGCTCCGATACGGGAACTTGAAGGCCTGACGATGATTTGACGCAAGCAGCAGTATAGAAACAGGGCGAAGAAATGGATCCCGGAGCTTGGGGCGGGTCAAATCGGCGGCAAAGGATGTCTCCAGGCGACAGGGCCCTTGTCCCAATTTGGATAATCTATCATCTATGGCCATCAACGTCACAGTTATCATATTTGTCATGATCTCTTCATGTCTGCACTACTTCCACAAATGCCCTAGCACCCAGCTTTTTTGGAGCCTTCCCACTGACCGTCTCGACGCGCCCACTTTTCTGGCCGGGCTCGTAGTGCTACCTGTACACTAGCCTCAACTGTCACGGTGAGTACAATACAATGAATGACTAAACGAAGCCTTCAAGGTCCAGGGCGCTATAATCTAAATCGAGACGAGACTGTCACCATGGGAGATATTCATTGATGCCGCCGAGTTGACCCATGACCGCCTCCTGAAACTCGAAAGGCCTTGATCTCACTGATGATGATAAGAATAACATCCACGATACCTCTTTATCTCAATATAGATCTATATCTATCTCGCAGCTCAAATCCTTGCCATACCCCGTCCACATATGGCTCACCACCTCATTGAGGCCATTCAGCTGTTAGGCTCCACAACCACTACCGAATTATAGACAGCAGCCACTAAACTACATCGAACACATCCCCCGCAAATACCCCGCGTATTCCAATCAATCCTCTCTCTGGAGGTGTCAAACAGAAATGTCATTCCCCACAAGTTGGAAATGCCAACTACGCCACCAGAAAGGATCTGAATCAAATCAACACTGAGTACATCAGCTTACTAGTACTAATAAGGCTTCAATTCTACGGGTCAGGAGGACCATCGCGATGTGGTAATGGTGGCCCCCCATGAGAATTCTGCAAACAACGTCGGATGTTGTGCGGTGGCACTGGGATCTGGGGTGGCTTGATACCCCACAATGATATCACGTAGGCGATAAGTAGTCCCTCCAAGCTGGAACACAGGTGAGCGTCCCTGGCGCATCAAGCCTACAGGGCTCTACAATTGTCGACGGCCGGAGATAGGTCCCCGCCACCCCCTGTGCTGCATCTGCCGTCAACCATCTCATTCCCCTTACCTTCATATTGAGCGTGCAGGCAATGGCCCATGATAAAGGTTTTTCATAGGAGACACAACTTCGCTGGCCCCGGTTTACGAGGATGAATACTCGACGGCCGCCATTTTCCAGACGTGTCGATGCTGCGTCAGATTCGAACCTGATTGTTTGAACTTTTAGGCCTTTAGGGCCCGTAACCGGACGACCCTCACGAAATGACCAAAGGACTAGTCATAGGTCCGAGCTTCGCCCTGACTTCTTTGAGATCCTGCAAGGTTTATTCGCAGTCCAAGGCAAATTGCGCTGCGGAAGCCGGATACGGCCAAATCTAAACATCCAGTCACTGTGCGTTTTCTATGAGTGAGGAAGAAGTGTAAGAACCGCGGCCAGGGCCGCGCTTGCTCCCCCGACCTAACATTTTGAAGATCCTAGGGAGATTCCCTTACACCGGAGACCGCAGCCGGTGACGAGAATCCAAACAATTTTAAAAGAGCACAATTCCTGGAGTAAAGGACCCTCCTGGGACCCAGGGAATGATATCGGTACGTGCGACTATCTGAAGCGGCATCCCAGTGCAGTGGATTTGCAGGGGAGCCAATGAAGAGAGTAATCCGAGCGGTGGTCACGCGCACGAAATGCATGGGGTCGGCCACCGCCCGCATATCACTCAGCGGTAGAGCGGGCAAACATACGGTAGACCTTGATAAACATATAGCAGGCTACATGGGTTATCCATCTCGGTATACAAAGACATACGTATACAGAGAGGTATCTGCCGTAGCTCGCGATATAGTACCCAGCACGCCGAACGCTGACTACTAAATGCCAGATTGCCTCTCTAGGCCCCCTATTCTTCCCCTGCGACGTTCCATCGCACAGACAATATTTGTCGTTCGAACGAATTACAGCCAGGGACAGAATGTAAACTTGGCGGGGCTGGCTCGCCACGGCACAATCGGCGCATCGCCTGTCATTATTGCCTGATGACACCAGAAATCAGCGAATGACGTATCTTTCAATTTGGCGTGGCTTACATACATAGGCGTACACCACGAGGGACGCACGAGACAGGGCCGCCAGTGCGGGAAATCCGGCGCTCCCCCGTACCCTACCTGCAACTTGCAAGCAGCGTAGCCACCATAGTGTGCCTGAGCCGATGGCAGGATCTCAGCACGGGTTCAGGTGTTTGCGAGCGCTATGGGCGCATCACCCGCCCACCGTGGCTCGACAGACCCTCCAACAGAGTTGGGGTCGCTTTGCTCTCCGCTCACTGCTACTCATCATTTCATGCTATCTCTACAAATGTTATACCTATCCTTATAGAATCCGCGAGACCTCAATGCGCCGCGACCTCAATTCGTGTGGAAGCGCCTAGGCATCTACTAGACAACCGCGTGTACTTATAAGTTATCTCTAACAGACTGCCCCAGAGGAGAATAAACGGGATTTAAAATAAATAATAAGCGCCTAGGCAATTAAAAGAATCTGGTAACATGCAGGCGGCAAACATTCTATGCCGGAAAAATAACACGGGGAAATGTCTTGTAATTCCTGGCATTTCCTGGGCTAAAATGTTAAATTATGTGCAAGTAAAATATCAGAAATACAATAAATTTTTCCCTTGTCAAATCAGTGTTTAACAAAGGAGGGAAAATGTGTTATTTGATAGAATTTGCCAGGGAAAATATAATGTTTTCCTCAAGGAGAATGATCAGAGAATTACAAGACATTTTTCAGCATTTTTTCGTGTAAAAATACTGGCCGCCTGCAGTGTAAGCCCATCACACCGGGGAACTGAAGCAGGTACACTCTGATCAAATGCAGTCATAAACTGCTTACCATAGGTTCTTTTCGGCATGCGAAGACTCGGAGGCTTCATGTTTAAGACCTAGGAATTCAATATTCATATGAAACTTTAGACTCTCATCACTGGTTCCAGTTTTGAGCATGGGAAATGAAGTAGGATATGTGCGAGTACTCGATAGTGAGACTGGAAAAGACAGGAAGGGTGATGTGAATTTGATAGAGTAATTGGCCAGGGAATTTTGATCGCATTGAGACACAAAGTTAGAACCAACAAGGCGGAAGGGAATTACCTGGCTATACTGTAAAATTCAATTCAATTCGACAGTCACCATATAACTGCCCGCTAAACCCATACTCTTAGTAGCTATAATAGCATAGGACACACTGTGCATGATGATGTACCTAGTCATTAGAGCATCCACAACGACATTGTTCGACGCATTCGCGGCACTCGGCGTGATTCCACTCGGAGAGCGTCTCAGGAGATCCGCCCAGGGGCAGTGGATAACCATTGCTTTATTTTCAGCCCACTCACGCTGCGCCTTGACATTTGCTTTTAATACATACATACAGTCAAATAGAAGATTGGTCTATTACACGCCCAGAGACAGATACGTCTGACAGTCCATGGAGCTGCTGATGTCAAAGATCGGCCTGTGCTGCAGAAATAACGCTGGCAGCGTGTGGTCTTGGTGTGATTGAGAATTTGAATGGCCTCGCCTCCCTGAATCAGGCATCAGTAAAGCACACGCCAAAAAAGTTAACCACGCGTACCGAAGAATGTTGGTATTGAATTTCAGCTCTGGCAGGATGTCCCGTCCTGCCTCGTCTTTCGCAGGCCTGACATCGAAGGCGGAAAGTATGCTGGCCATGGAAAGGAACAGCATCGTGTCTGCGTAGTCCATTCCGCTACAGATGCTACGAACACATGCCCCGTCAGCACTGGATGAGTGGGGCTATTTGCAAGTCGACCCACCGGCGCCCGAAACCGAATGCATAATTGACAGGGTCGAGTGGCAGCGCATCACACTTGATGGATTTGTCGAAGAGCGGGAGGAAGCGGTCAGGGTTGAATCGCTCTGGGTCGGGATAGAGCGTAGAGTCGCGGGTGATTGCCCTGATCCAAAGTCATCTCTGGACTTTCGAGAGAACGAAGGGAATTTACCATGTGTTTCCGAGTATGGTGCTCCCAGCAGGGATGAAGCAGCCTACATAGATGATTTAGATGTACGATTCAAATTGGAGAGCGCGGGAGGCACATACCTTTGTATATGTCGTCGTCGGTCGATTTGTGTGGAAGAGCAACAGGAGCCACGGGCTGCCATCGCATCACCTCCTTCATGACTGCATTCACATAAGGGAGGTCTTCCCGATCATCGATAATCGGCAGTCGGCCAGTCCCAACATAGGTATCGAGCTCTTCCTGCGCCCGGCGTTGGGCGTCTGGGTATAGTACCATGGCCAGGAGGAATGCATGGACCGTCGCGACCGTCTACAATCGAATGGTCTCAGTTAGTTTTCGGAATTGCGAATGTAGTATACTTGCAGTATCAGTCCCTCCTAGAAGTCAGAACGAGCCTGGTTAGCGCGCAAAAATATGTAAGAGGGGCTACTAAGGTACCAGTGAACATTCCCCCAGCACACCATCGCACAATGTCTTCGTCTTCGCCCGCCTCCAGGTTGATGGATGTGAAGGATGGTTCGCAGTCCCCAGTTTTCTACACGAAGCAATGTTGGTCATTTCACCTGCATCCAAGGACACTTGGCCTACCATATCTGCCTTGGTCTTATTGAATGGGAGATACGTCATCTCGTCTGCGATTGCCCTCCCTTTCTTTGCGAAATTCTTGAATGCAACGCCTGGGAACCATGAGGGGAGGTACTGCACTGGTTAGGGGTCAGATCGCGGCTCAAGAGTCAAGCACCGCCTGTGGTAGAAACGCACGAATCGGGAAGAAGTCGACCAGGAAGGTCCGGGGGTCGTAGCATATGTCGCATATTGAATAGCCTCCTCGGCAATTGTAATGATCTAGCCATGGTATATGAATTAATCAAGTGGCGGATTTCGTCACCGCTTTTGGACGCACCGGATCATCGGCCTTCTTTACGTCAATGCCGTATAGACTCATCAACAAATTCCGTCCCGCAGCACTAGAACATGGTCAATGAAATGTATCCTAAGAGAAAACAACATACAATCTGAAGTTGTGGAGGCATCTCTCTGGGTCTGGCTCCGCGATCAATAAGCCGAGGAATCGCCTGATCTCCCGCTCCTGGCCTGGCCAATACTGCTCACGACTTCCTTCCGCATGCTTGTGCCATCATCTTGCGGAAACGCCTCCATCTATCCGTATATGGCGCTAGTGTGACGGACCGCTGCCATCCCATTCTGCATGGAGTTAATTATACATCACAATGACATGCAGTAGCCACTTACAGCTGGCTAGCCACGACGCTTACGGGCCGATCAGAGTACAAGTTGGACCTCTTTTCTAGGAGGTCGACACAGGCTTCATACGAGTTGAGGACAACGATCGAGTTGCCTAGCGCAGACACATAAATGGCATCCCCTGTGCCCGCGTTCAGCCCGCTGCATTAGCCGATGCAAGAGAGGCTCACCATAGGTCTCCCGCCACTTCGCGTAGGTCTCCCATGAGTGTGCGTTGGGTATCTGGAAGAGATTGCCAAAGAATGGCAGACCGCGGGGTCCAGGGAGGTATTTTGGCCTCCTCAGTGTCACCGCGAGGAAGCGCAGGACGAGGGCTGCGATGACTGCTTTAAAGAGTGTAAGAAAGGGTTGCGAAAGGTTGAGTTGGTCCATTTGTTGAAACAAAAAAGCTACCGGTAGCCAACCTCGCCTGGTGGGCTCCGATACGGGCACTTGAAGACTTGACGACTATTTGACGCAAGCAGCAGTATAGAAACAGGGTGAAGAAATGGATCCCGGTGCTTGAAGCGGGTCAAGTCGGCGGCAAAGGAGGTTTCCAGGCGACAGGGCCCTTTGTCTTAATCTATTATCTATGGCCATCAACGTCACAGTTATCATATCTGTCATGATCTCTTCATGTCTGCACTACTTCCACAGTGCCCTAGCGCCCGTCTTTCTTGAAGCCTTCCCACTGACCGTTTCAATACGCCCACTTTTCTGGCCGGGCTCGTAACAAGGCTTCAATTCTACGGGTCAGGAGGACCATCGCGATGTGGTAATGGTGGCCCCATGGGAATTCTACAAGCAGCATCGGATGTTGTGCGGTGGCACTGGAGTCTGGGGTGGCTTGATCCCCCACAATGTTATCGCGCAGGCGATAAGTAGTCCTCCAGCTGGAACACAGGTGAGCGTCCCTGGCGCATCAAGCCTACAGGGCTCTACAATTGACGATGGCCGGAGATAGGTCCCGCCACCCCCTGTGCTGCACTTGCCGTCCACCGTCTCACTCTCTTGCCTCCATGTTGAGCGTGCAGGCAATGGCCCATGAAAAGGTTTTCCATAGGAGACACAACTTCACTGGCCCCGGTTTGAGAGGATAAATATTCGATGGCCGCCATGTTCCGGATGTGTCGATGCTGCGTCAGATTCGAACCTGTCCCGAGATGATTGTTTGAAACTTCCGTAACCAGACGACCCTCCCAAAATGACCAAGGGACTGGTCATAGGTTCGGGCTTCGCACTGACCTCTTTGAGATCCTGCAAAGTTTATTCGCAGTCCAAGGCAAATTGCGTTGCGGAAGCCGGATACTGCAGCCGAGTCTAAACATCCAGTCACTGTGCGCTCCCCAAGAAGTGTAAGAACCATAGCCAGGGCCGTGCTTGCTCCCCCGACGGTATAATAATAGCCAGGGGAATTCGGTTGCACAGGGAACGATAGTAAGCACCATTTCGTTTACGAGACTGGCGATTCTGAGTCGTCCTCGCCGTAGTATACAGTTACAACAATGACGGAATTTGAACTTGGCGGGGCTGGCTCGCCACGGGCCATGGCACAATCGGCGCTTCGCCTGTCATTGCCAGAAATCAGCGAATGACGTATCTTTTAATTTGGCCTCTTCACTCACGTGGCATGGCTTACATACATAGGCGCACGGAACGGGCGAGATCGGGCGAGATTGGGCGAGAGCAGGGTCGGCGCCAGTGTGGGAAACACCGGGATGCCCTCCAGCGCTCCCCCGTACCCCACCTGCAAGCAGCATAGCCACCGTAGCGTGCTTGAGCTGATGGCGGGATCTCAACACGGGTTCGGGTGTGTGCGAGCGCTAGGGGCGCAACACCCGCCCATCGTGGCTCGACAGGCCCTCCAACAGAGTTGGGGTCGCTTTGCTCTCCGCTCACTGCTACTCATCATTTCATGCTCTCTCTACAAATATTATACCTATCCTTATAGAACTTGCGAGACCTCAATGCACCGCGACCTCAATTCGTGTGAAAGCGCCTAGACAATTGGGAGTCTGGTAAGCCCATCATTGGAACAGGTGCACTAGGGACACTCTGATCAAACGCACTCATAAAATGCTTACCATAGGTTTCTTTCGGCATGCGAGGACTCGGAGGCGTCATTTTTAAGACCTAGGAGTTGAATATTCATATGAAAACTTTAGATTCTCATCACTGGTTGCAGTCTTGACTCCGAGCACGGAAAACGAAGTAGGATATGCGCGAGTGAGACGGAAAAAGACAGGAAGGGGTGATGTGAATTTGGTGGAGTAATTGGCCAGGGAATTTTGATTGCACTGAGACACAAAGAAGTTATGTAAAATCAACAAGGCGGAAAGGAATTACCTGGCTATATACGATCTTCCAAAGATCGCACACAGGACCGTAGGTTGAGTCGAGAATGTGTTATAGTATGTAAAACCCCTTGCCCCAAACGCAAGCGACGAGCCCTTCACAACAGTGATGGCCATGACAGGCTAGACACTGGCAGAACCAGAGCCATTGACCCCATTTTTGTTAGTGTTAGTGCGGCCTCCAAGGGCGGTACCTGATGATGTGGAGGAGCATGTTTGCGTCTGCCACTCATGTAGTTTATGTAAGCATGTCAAGCTGGCCGCCGCAGCATTTTCAAGCCCCTCACGCGGTAGCAGCGATCACGCGCTGACAATATTAGTGACCCCTCGACGGGGTCTGACTCTGCCGTCAGACCCGTAATCCGTCAAGGGAGCCAGCACTGACACTACTCCATAAAATCCTGTGGTTTTAAGCTCAAAATGCGACCCAATTACTGAAAGGAAGATCAGAGTATGGGTTTAGCAGGCAGTTATATGTACTGGACAGACGGGGGATCCAGCTTCCAGATGACACAATCGGCTGGGTGGGTATATCGAGCAAACCCTGAGGCCTTGAGGCCAGGCCATGTGATCTTGGTTGGAGACAAGGAGGCTCGGCGGACGAGTGAGAAATCCACAGAACCCTGCCCCGAGGATGCGGAGGGTCCGGGGGCAGTGGAAGGTGATGTGACAAGGGCGAAAAGAGAATTCTATTCTTCTTTGGCGGTAATTCGTCGCGTGTGCGCGGTTAAATTTGGGACGGCCTCGTGTCATTTCAAGACAAGGATCTCTGGAGTCAGGAGAGCAGGATAGTTATCTCCCCCACTCCCCAGGGCCCCAAATGACTCCAAATGACTCCAAGGATCGTTGGAATCTACCAGGTGCTTTGGGGAGGCATTACGTATGAATATTTATAGTGCCTATCCATGAACCACTGGCATGGCAGGCATGGCCCACCATCAGATCCGAACTTATCAGTAACGCAACTTATAATTTGCTTATACATAATAGGAAAATCGAAGGCAACCAGAACAATTTCGTCCTACACTCAATCACATACCAATCATAAGTCAGGGTTAGCTACTGATAGACCCACTTCATCATAGCCTCAGCCCTGACACTCAACGCCAGCCACCGCGTTGGATTTTGGAGTTTGGTATACAACGAGTCTACGCTAAAATCGGTGCTGCCAGTGAAATCAGGCTCATGGACACATACACGTCATGTACTGATGGGATGGCGCCAGTTGTCCCCGGGCCTGCTCTTGGAAATTAGCGCCAAACCCCCCGCAGGCGTTTGGGGGGAAAGGAAAGTATGTGGGATGCGATTCGTCTTGACTATTTAGAGAGATTTGCTGCGCGTCACCATCAAGATCGCCTAAGCGGCTAAGCCAGATTTGGTACAGATCCAGCAGTGGCCGATTGCTTCCTCGACAGTCGTGTGGGTCTATAGAGGTCTATCGATAGCCAAGCTCTATCATATCATAATAGGCGCCCGGAAGATCTACTCAATAGACCGCATTCTAATCTGTCATGGTCCATGTGCATAAGGTCCTGGGTTGAAGGGTGACAAGATTCACACCAACTGCTTATCTCCAGAGGTTCTTGTGACGCGATGCTCCCATGTGCTGCTAACGATCACCGACTTGGCCATCAGTAGGATGGCCCTAGGGCGGGGTACATTCACGCCAGTGACCACACGGGGCGTCATTGTTATCGTATTTGGTTTAGACGCATTGCGCCGCAGAGCACCCCGATTTAATGGGATCAAGTGGGGTACTTGCTCGATTCGGCATGCCCCGGTGGGCGTCAAAATCGGGCTGCTGCCATTGGACAGCCATTGCCTTGTTTTCAGCCCGCTCACGCTGCGCCTTGACATTTGCTTTTAATACATACATACAGTCAAATAGAAGATTGGTCTATTACACGCCCAGAGACAGATACGTCTGACAGCCCTTGGAGCTGCTGATGTCAAAGATCGGCCTGTGCTGCAGAAATAACGCTGGCAGCGTGTGGTCTTGGTGTGATTGAGAATTTGAATGGCCTCGCCTCCCTGAATCAGGCATCAGTAAAGCACACGCCAAAAAAGTTAACCATGCGTACCGAAGAATGTTGGTATTGAATTTCAGCTCTGGCAGGATGTCCCGTCCTGCCTCGTCTTTCGCAGGCCTGACATCGAAGGCGGAAAGTATGCTGGCCATGGAAAGGAACAGCATCGTGTCTGCGTAGTCCATTCCGCTACAGATGCTATGAATACATGCCCCGTCAGCACTGGATAAGTGGGGCTATCTGCAAATCGACCCACCGTCGCCCGAAACCGAATGCATAATTGACAGGGTCGAGTGGCAGCGTATCACACTTGATGGATTTGTCGAAGAGCGGGAGGAAGCGGTCAGGGTTGAATCGCTCTGGGTCAGGATAGAGCGTAGAGTCGCGGGTGATTGCCCTGATCCAAAGTCATGTCTGGATTTTCGAAAGAACGAAGGGAATTTACCATGTGTTTCCGAGTATGGTGCTCCCAGCAGGGATGAAGCAGCCTAGATGATGTAGATGTACAATTCAAATTGGAGAGCGCGGGAGGCACATACCTTTGTAGATGTCGTCGTCGGTCGATTTGTGTGGAAGAGCAACGGGAGCCACGGGTGCCATCGCATCACCTCCTTCATGACTGCATTTACAAAAGGGAGGTCTTCCCGATCATCGATAATTGGCAGTCGGCCTGTCCCAACATAGGTATCGAGCTCTTCCTGCGCCCGGCGTTGGGCGTCTGGGTATAGCACCATGGCCAGGAGGAATGCATGGATCGTCGCGACCGTCTACAAGTGAATGGTCTCAGTTAGTTTTCGGAATTGCGAATGTAGTATACTTGCAGTATCAGTCCCTCCTAGAAGTCAGAACGAACCTGGTTAGCGCGCAGAGCAAATATGTAAGAGGGGTTAGGTACCAGTGAACATTCCCCAGCACACCATCGCACAATGTCTTCGTCTTCGCCCGCCTCCAGGTTGATGGATGTGAAGGATGGTTCGCAGTCCCCAGTTTTCTACATGAAGCAATGTTGGTCATTTCATCTGCGTCCAGGGGCACTTGGCCTACCATATCCGCCTTGGTCTTATTGAATGGAGATGCGACATCTCGTCTGCGATTGCCCTCCCTTTCTTTGCGAAATTCTTGAATGCAACGCCTGGGAACCATGATGGGAGGTACTGGACTGGTTAGGGGTCAGACTGCGGTTCAAACACTGCTTGTGGTAGGAACTTACAAATCGGGAAGAAGTCGACCAGGAAGGTGCCGGGGGTCGTAGCATATGTCGCATATTGAATAGCCTCCTCGGCAATTGTAATGATCTAGCCATGGTATATGAATTAATCAAGTGACGGATTTCATCACCGCTTTTAGACGCACCGGATCATCAGCCTTCTTTACGTCAATGCCGTATAGGCTCATCAACAGATTCCGCCCCGCAGCGCTAGAGCACAGTCAATGAAATGTATCCTGGGAGGGGAAGAGAAAAACATACAATCTGAAGTTGTGGAGGCATCTCTCTGGGTCTGGCTCTGCTATCAATAAGCCGAGGAATCGCCTGATCTCCCGCTCCTGGCCTGGCCAATACTGCTTCACGACTTCCTTCCGCAATGCTTGTGCCATAATCTTGCGAAAACGCCTCCATCTATCCGTATATGGCGCTAGTGTGACGGACCGCTGCCATCCCATTCTGCGTAGAGTGTTAATTATATCGTATTACATCACAATGTCATATAGTAGCCACTTACAGGTGGCTAGCCACGACGCTTACGGGCCGATCAGAGTACAAGTTGGACCTCTTTTCTAGGATATCGACGCAGGCTTCATACGAGTTGAGAACAACGATCGAGCTGCCCAGTGCAGACACATAAATGGCATCCCCTGTGCCCGCGTTCAGCCCGCTGCATTAGCCGTTGCAAGAGAGGCTCACCATAGGTCTCCCGCCACTTCGCATAGGTCTCCCATGAGTGCGCGTTGGGTATCTGGAAGAGATTGCCAAAGAATGGCAGACCGCGGGGTCCAGGGAGGTACTTTGGCCTCCTCAGTGTCACCGCGAGGAAGCGCAGGACGAGGGCTGCGATGACTGCTTTGCAGAGAGTAAGAAAAGGCTGTGAAAGGTTGAGTTGGTCCATTTGTTGAAACAAAAAAGCTCTTTCAGCCGAGCTAGATATACCCCCAGCAACCTGTGACGAAATATGCATGTGCCTCGGGCTTCCATAATTTAGTGACCGTAGTGGAGCAGGAAGGTGTGATTGAGGGCCTGCCACAACTTCTCGGCGTGGAAAACAAGCACACACTGAGCCCGACAGCGAATTCGAATCTAAGAGTCCGTTCCTGTCAGCGCGCCGCACTACCCCGGGTGTATTGGCATATAGCTCTCACCCATGCGGAAATCATTGCCAAAACGGGGGATCACTATCAAAACGTGGGGTGCTGCGATAATACAATCGGGGGTCTCCCAGTAGGCCGAGGCTCAACACTGAAGAAGCTAACCGAGTAACCTTGCCGAGGAGCGTCTCCAATTTTACGCTGGGAATCTTGCACTGCATGAGAAATATGATTCATATCATCCACCGATTAACTTCGAGCCAGGAGCCTATGATAGTTATTAGTATTTTGTTACCTGGGGCAGAAGATCCTACTCCCGCACCCTAGCCGGGATTTTTCCGCTCGAGGCATCTCTCAACTGATGTATGGCAGGAGCTCATCTCTGTAGCGGATTGACAACCATGACACGGTGTCAGATACAAGCTGACATTGGAAGGGAAGAAGAAAAACCGACGCGGACGCCATTCAGAACCCACCTGATCCGTGCTACCGCCGGTGAAGAAAGGGGGAGAGAGCCCCATCAACGATTGTGATCCTAAGGTGGGCGCTTTCTGATGCGGACCATCGATTGAATCGCTTGCGATATGCGTCGGTTCAAGGATCAGAAATGATATGGTAATCATGTGCGCCACGACGCTATGTGCTGTCGTTCCTCAAGGGTGTCAGATTTGAAATCAGAGTGGGATGAATCTTTAACGAAGAATCGAAGTTAAATCAACAGCCAGTGTACTTCGTGTGCGTCACCTGGTACTGGCAGGGTGATATATCACCCTAGGCGGTGGCAACACTGATGTACAGTGCAAGCCTGACTTTAAACCGTCAAGCCGGATAAGCCGCGGGGTTCGGGGGGCCGGCTCATGAGTTTGTTGGCTCTTGAGTGAGTCCTGCTGTTAGGCCGGGCTTTTCCTTCTTTTAACCGATTCTAACGATATTCACAACTTTAGAAGTTGGTGACAAGTTCGGGGAACTGTTTTCACATGCTTTCAAAGTCAATTTTAGAGACCTATCATAGGAATGGACCACAATTTCGGTGGGGACCTGGATGTCTGTTACAACTTTCTCTAGACAAACGTCTCGTGCAAGCGTACCTTTGTGCGCCCCTTTCTGCTTGCTACCGTGCCCCGGCCTTCTCCCCTGTTTCGTAGTCGATAAAGAGACTTTATCATTCCTTGAGAGTCGGACAGATCAAAAGTTTGTGCTCGTGGGATCTGCATTCAAGTCCCACCCCCTGGTATTTCGTGGCTGTGTTAGCCTTGTCCTTAACTGTCAAAGTCAATGGGGGGGACTATGGGTCCAAATCGAGTTCTCAAGTGTTCATGCCATTCCCACCGACAACACAATCCAGCTGATCGGGGCCGCGACTTTCGCTCGTGAAATTGGACTCATAAAGTTTGGTATTCGACTGGTCCTGGTCCTGGCATATCGGACCCATTTCCTGGCACAGTCCGCATTACCAGCCCTGTCATTGCGAATATCGCCAGGTTCTGGACCAGGTGGTGGGGTCGTCGGACAACATGCCGTACTGGGGTGCTCAAAAACACCTCCCCGAACAACCCCGTGTTGGTAGAAGGGCCTAGTCCTAGATAACAAGATTCGTAATTTGGCGTAGTGGAGGCTCGATGAATAATCGAGCATCAGTTCATCGGATCGTCTGTGGATGTTTATAGTATCTATTCAGAACGTAATCGAGTAGTTTCATCCAGTCTTATCTGGTAACGTCTTCAGAACCCAAAATTCTGAGAAAAAGCGCACGCACCAAATGAATCATGTTGAACATGCCAAGTACTGTCAGAAGGGTTGGAATCAAAATAAGCTTTGCGTGGGTTTGTATAGGTAACGTGACCTGGGTCGGCCGACGGCAGAGACTCCGAAATCAACCGCTTATGGTATGTCATTGGCACTTAGTCCACACTGTCCATGGTTCTGTTGAACTTGACCCTCGCCAAACCGATGGCGCGACACAAATATATTCCTTGTGATTTGGGGTCCCCTTGCCATTCGCGTTCTGGAAATTTTCATTTCAAAGATAGTTTGTATTACATACATACATCACCCGGGGAAAGTCATCAACGCCGAGAGCTTCAGGCCCATTTGAACAGTGGATCTCCGAACCAGACGCCTCTATTATGCCTAAAGTACCGGAACCGCGTAAAGTCCAAATTATTTATGCCTTGCGTAATCTACTAGTAGCAGCATGGATGGTCCCGGCACACGTTGGTGTCCTAGGATTTGATGAACGGTTTCCTAGTGAAACATATACTTGCGCATTTAAATTTTTCTATTGAATGAGCGTACCACTCATGCCCGACTTATCAGTGGGTCAAAATGCAGATAGATAGTCCGTCGAAAAGACATGCGACGTTGAGCGCGTACGGTTGGACGGGTGACAGAAGTGTGGGGATACCGCGAGGCGGAGCTAACGGGGGATCAATCAGTCTAGGACTTCAACATTGTGGCATCCGGCACAATATTAACCCTCCCCACGACATGATGTCATCAAACCGGAGCCTTTGAATAAATATAACCGCCCCAGTGATTCACACACCTATTTCATTCGTTCTATATACATCGAGGTGTTCAATCCTTCACCTTCAGCCCCATCCCACTGGTGTCCTATCACTTCCCCTCTAAATATGCCTTAAACAACGCATCTTCCGACTCGAGCTGCCTCTCGCGATCCTGGATCAATGCCCACAGCATTACAATACTAAACACCGCGATGCCTGCACCAATGAGGAAGATAACCTGTTGGGCCTTGATTTCGGCGGGGTAGCTCGCGACGATGGCGGGAAACACCTGTGTACCGCTATAGAAGTATGCTCAGAATGGGCGGAAGTGGAGAAGACAAGAGAAGCGCACACTGCAGCGCCAATCTTTCCCGTCGCCACCGAGAACCTACCCCTGCAGGGGCGCCGGGAATGACTCGGTTGAGATGAGGAAAGTACAGTTCTTGAAATGGCAATGAACAAATGCAACATTAACATCAGCGGAAGCCAATACACGCCAGGTCCTGGCGCCAACTTGAAGAAAGTTTGGAATAGCCCATATAGGACGACGAATGTCGGGAATCTCGCACAAAGTGGCACCATCGTCCCGCCAATGATGAACGCAAACACTTCGATAAGGGAGAATCCCAATGCGAAGGTCCAATGGCGACCAATTGCAATGGTCGGTGCAAGGAGGGTGAACGCTATTTTTTAATGCTGGTTATGGATAGTGCAATAGGTAAACAACCGCGGGCGTGTGAAATGATATGAAATTAGTGTAGGTTTCATTTGAATTCGCAGTCGGGATTTGGGGGTGTTGGGAACGCATACGCACTACCAGAACCAGGTGCCTGCACAGCCAAGGAGCGGCCTTCAATATCGTTTGGCAGCAAGCCAAAGCGGGAAATGGTGCTTGTCACGGATTGCGTGTCTGTGGAACTGAGTAGAGTCGACAATTCGGAGGCGAAAGAAGAAAATAACCAATGGGACCTGGACGGGCTGTGAAGAGGCACTACAATTGGAGGCGATAAACGAAACACAAAGATTCCGACCCCGAAGCAGATTCTCCAAACACCATTCGTGGTCTTACCACCATATGCAGCGATGACGATGACGGAGACAATGGAGGAAGAAATGAATCCAGACGCGAGGGACACCATGGTGGCGCTTCCGACGAGGACGCCGCGGCGTTTCTGTATACTATCTAGGGTTAGTAAGTATCCAGGAGATTTATCTGACACCCGCTATTCGTTCTCATCAGCAGCCTCAGTGGCCTGGGTTGCGCAGACGGAGTATTCATTACCTATCGGAAGCCTTAGTTCGAAGGCGCGCGGAGTTATTGAGGTGACTTACCGGCACCCACTCCTACTATCCCGCGGGAAATGACCTAACGGCCGAGACATGATTGGAGAACATGTGACAATTCAACTTGACAAATACCCACCGTCATCCACAACATCCCGGTCGGATTCTTGCCATGTGCGGCGGTTGCTAATATTATGCCAAAGACTAGCAAAATAGTGTTGGCGAACATGCCCAGCTTCCTCCTCCATCTGTCGATATACAGGCCGAAGAGGATCATTCCAACGACCTCACCAACCAGGGCGGAATCTGACAGCTGGGTCTTCAGGGCAGTCGTCTGCGCATCCGGGTGCAGAGCGGCGGGGACTACATTCATGTATCTAATTATTTGTATATTGTAGCTGAGATTGGGTCAGTATGATAGATAAAGGAGGGATGGTAGAATGCGTACCCATCGGAGAACAGGCCGGGTCCAGACAGGAGCACACTGATAACCGATGACCGCTTCGAGCTCCTCTCTACCTTAGCTCTCCAACACTTCCGCCATCCGTCCGTACTCGTTCATCGGATACCTTTTTGATGGATCGTCTGTCTGTCTTTTCGTCCATTAATAATTTAGGTGTGGGTGATACATTCAACAGCACAGAGTATTCGATTGTCGAATGCATAAGTGTACACACTAGTGGCGAGCAGCTTCTTAGTTCGGTTCGCACCGGCGTGCGCTAGGAGAAGTTGTGGTATTATTAGAATTACACGGGTGTGAACGGTTTCACTTTACATCATGGCCACCAGGTGGGTGGGTCATGATATCGATACTTAGGGGCTGTTTTCGTCAATTTGCCGTGCTCTGAAAAAACTTGAGTATCCGTTTTCGTTGTTGGCGAGTTTTTGCGCTGGCAAGCGATATATGTAACTTGAAGGAGAGCGTGCACTTAAAACAAGCATTTTTAAAGCGCGGGAGGCCAAGGATGATGCCAAAGAGTCATAAGATCTCCGCGGTACATTGTACCAGCGACGGCTTCCGGGATTTAGTTGCGCTCGCTACTCTGGACGCAAAATAGATTTCGATCTAGTGGTTCGCCCCGACGATCCTTGCCAAGGCCTCATCGGAAGAGAAGCTTAGGGGTGTAAACCTCTACCAGCAAGGCTCCAAAAAGTGACGAACCCCGAGAAAATGGCGACCATCCGATATCAAGCGAGGGCGGGAACACCACAGCCACGGCAGGGTAGGTTAAGCATGGGCCGACGACGATGATGATTTTGATAGTATGGTTGGTGGCCTCTAGGCTCGTAAACATCCCCCAAACGACTCTACAATCCTGCGGACTCGGATGTGCACGGATGTGCTATTAACAATATTAACAAGGTTTGTGCATCCCGAACTGTTTGAAACCTCTTGAAAGGGACAGTCACAGGCCTAGGTGGCCTCTGTGTCATACATTACGGAACGTAGGACGAGTGGAATTTAGAAACAATCGGCGGCCGGACGAAAGGCCCGGGGGCAAGTAGTCACATGCCACGCGTCAACATGCCTCGCGTTGTGACATCCATGGCCATCGTCAACTGAGAACTCCAAATGACATTCAACTTGAATCTCGACGTCGTTGAGGTTTCAAAGTCTTTTTTCACTGCACTACACGCATATTCAATAGGTCCAGGTCGCCAAAAAAATCTGCGATAGTACATACTAGTGTGTGCTACAAACTGGGTCACTAACATCCATCTGGCGCACTGCGCGACTGAAACCATGTCCGACTTCTTCTGACTCAATACATCAAATACGATACGGAGCAACCCCGTCGTATTTGGTGCATTGGATGATATAGATACAGCCTGTCAATAGCGGGGACCCCTTGGACAGTGCAAGTGGTGCAAGTGGGCCAGGCTAGAAGTTAGAAGCTGTTAGGGGCAGTAGGCCTGCCGAGCAACGTCACAGTGGTCTCGTTCGGGTACCTATCATGCCCAACGTACAAACCGAGACACGGCCTCAATATTAGGCACCTATCATGAAGCCCGACATACTGAGACTCACAGCCTTCGTGTCAGTTTACCTGTATGTTCACAGTTCTCCTGACTCCTGTTGTAAATCTATAAAGAAATTCATATCGCATTCGATTTTGTAGATCCGACTCACTGTTTACTAGCCCAATCTCACCTGTTTCGTGTTCGCTTGTCTCGAACTCTTGGCACGCTGACGCGGCTCATCGTCTGTTTCATTCGCAACTTATCAAGTTCTGTTCCGCAGCCATGGACCCAGTCACCAGCACCTGGATTCTACGCCTAGTCCCACATTTGCAATGGAAATTGTGGTCGGCCTTGCTAAATATGTCCAGCAGATTCATCCGGCTACTATTTTACAGACGTTTGGCGTGGCTGTTCCGGGCCATATCTGGTGCGTTGAACGGCACGGCGCATATCGGCGATACAACGAAGGTACCGGTGGCGGGGACCTCCCAGACCCCTAAAGGAGCGTCGAGCTTCGACGCGCTACCTCCTGAGCTGGTCGAGAAGATACTACTTGGGCTCGATGACTGTCGTGACATTTTGGCGGTTCGCGTACGATTCTTCCTCAATCGGAGTAATACGCTGCTCACATATATGTCAGTGCTCCAAAAGAATCTCTGCCATCTCCAAGACGCGGTCAATCTGGGCGAATGCCGCCCAGCATTACCTTACCACGCACTCGTGGCTCCCGAAGCCAGAGGAGCCACTGGATGCCTATTCCAGCGCAGAACTGGAGCGATGGCTGGTGAATCGCGCCCGGGCTCAGAGTATATGGGGTCTAGCAACTCCTCGATATCGTCAGATGGACCGGGCACGGCGCGGAAACAACATTTTCCTATCCCTGGTGGGCGCTGGCTCCTCACCGATCCAGTCGATGGTGTTGTCACCGTGTACGATCTTGACACACCTGAGATGAAATCCAAGACACTCATCTCGCCAATGAATGCCACGACTCGGACGCAGAGCATCGCCATATGGCCATCAGCGTCAATGAGAAGTCCCCTGTCCTCACCTTTGACGTTGCCTTGGTATCACAGCCCCCGAGACACCCTGACCCTGACCAACAAGCTGAGCCTCGGCTCAACGTCTGGAGAGCCACGTTGTCTGGCCATGGACGGGACGCGGAGCTGACCGCCCTCCGTGTCGCGTCCTTTGACACTCCAGTACACCTACATGCCCAATTGTCATACTCGACGGCGAATATATCGTTCAAGTAAGGGCTCATGTGATCGAGATATTGAAATGGACGGAGTCGACATCCTTCACACACATGAAGGCAGTAATATTATGTGACGAGTCACCGGTAAGCCTCCATCCACCCCCACCTCGAATCGTCGAGCTCAATATTTCAGGAATGGGTCCACATGCTGCCTGGGGATAGGATCCTTTCATTCTCCCGCTCCGATATGTTCATCTATCAAATTCCGCCGCTCGAAGTCGTCCCTGCGTCCTCCAGTCCCGATTGGACCGTACGTACACCACACATCTGGCAAGTCCCTGCTGCGGTCATGATCTGGACATAGGCGGGATGTCACCAGTACGGACTGATGGTGACACCACTAGTTTCACTATATTCACGGCAGGTGGTGTGCGAGCAGTCACCATTCCCGCTACTCCAGGCCAACCACCGATATTGACGAAATTGAATTTTGACCCGTATGATCGTCGATCGAGTATTCACTCGTACTTTCGCCGGCAATTTTGTCTGGGCTGGCATAACTCCATTATCCATGGTTATCCATCTATGACTGTCTTGACCCATCCCGAACCCGATGGAATTATCACGAGCCGATTGTGTCCGATTCCCGGTGGGCATCGTGTGTTCGACCATATGAGACCATGCCTGGATGAGGCTTCTGGACGGCTAGCGCTTGCCACGTACGTAGATTCGAGAAATATGTTCCTGGTTTTAGATTTTACAAGCGCCGACCAGACGTAATTACTCTCGGAAACCTATTTAGCTTACTAAAGCAGTACCGTCTTCAATCAAAGCATCAAGACTAGCCTTTGAGTTTTGGCCTTGGCATATAATATACGAGCCCCTGGTTCCCACCGTTTGTGTATACATCGCCGTGTTCAACCCAGCTGACGCTTCAAATTCTTTTGATATTGAAGGTTGTATGGGTGATTGGTCCTTGGCGACAGCTACGGAGTGTTTCCCTGGGGCACCACGTTGTTAGAGATATGCTTGGACGATAGCTCAAGGAACACGAGCGGGATGGAGCTGAAGCGGAATTGAATCATTGTTGTTCGACTTGAGGGTGCAAATGGGATCTGCGTAGGCAAGATGTGAGTTTGCGGCACGTCAGGAGCGTGGAAGGGAGAGGAAGGGCAGGGGAAAGAAATTTGAGGAACGAGCGCGTGGATCGAACGAGTGGGCGGTTGCAGTGATGATGGGAAGAGAGCCGTTCCCGCGACCGTTCCTGCGAAGACCACGTTCTACTACAAAGTTGCTCTCGTGCCTGCCAACTAAAATGGGCAATTATCAAAAAGTTCCATTTGATGATACGATATACTACATCGCAGGGCGAGTGAAAATTCCTATGCACAGCTTGAAGTCACCCCACTGTTGCGTTCATCCTCGATTGCCACTTGGTGCAAACCCAGCATGTGACATATGACGTATTTGTTATGCCGTCACGTCCGCTTCGAAGTTCATCGCATCTTTTCCACTTCCTTACTACTACTTTGCATAACTTATTCCTATAATTTTCAGGCGCGGCATCGCCCAAAACCTTCGTATTATAGAACACCACCATGGCTGTTCTGCACCAAATATTGTGGTGCGGAACAGCCGCGGTGGTGTTCTATAATACAAAGGTTTTGGGTGTCTTACTTCGATATACTCCCCCCTGAATTGGTGATGAAGATTTTTGTTGGGCTCAATTACGACGAACTTATGGCTATCAGACAAGTACAGTGTTTCCCATTATCCGAGTCATTTGTTGTCGTTGATGAATAAACCAGTGCCGCCGCTTTTACAAAGTTGCTCGTCGCGGCAGTGCCGCGACGAGCAACTTTGTAAAATTCCGGCATCGCACTGGAGGAATGGCTAGCGGGTCGCGAGCGGGCTAGACATGGGTGGGGTTCCGCGGCCCCTCGTCGATTACGCGATATCCTCCGGGTGGAATTAAGCCAGATATTTCTAATCCCAGGTGGGATGTGGCTCCTAGGACGGAGCGCGTTATAATTATATATGACCTCGACGGATCCGATGTGGCCGTGTGACTTGGGTCACACACGGACTTGTCGTTTTCCATCGGTCTCACACTTACCGTATGTTTAACGGATCCGCTCGCCATCACTCGCGTCGATATCTTCTCGTCTATATGACGTATCCCGACGGATGCTCTTTTTGGTCTCGGACGCTCAATGATATAGTCCACGTCATTTGTAATTTCACTTTCTTCTGCAGTACTCATATATCCTTTTATGTAGGACCGTCGATCTGCGAACGGAGGGTTCACAACGCGATTGGACGGTAGGTTGATGCAACGCCGTTCCGGGCCTTCCGTGGTCGAAGGGTGCGATCATCGTACGCAAATAGAAGGCCTGGACGCGTCTGTAATCCCGAGTCATCCCAAATGCGTCGGGTTCACAAAATTCAAAGATCATCGGTCGCGCTTCTTTCCCAATCCCAGTCCTATTCACAATATATCCTTTTCGGACGTTCTCTCTGTCGCAATCCCCAACATTTCTCATTATCACATGTTTCTTTTGGACCTGTCGGCGCAAGAGTACGCGCGTGGCATGGGGCTGTTTGTATCGTATAAAAGGGCGGCCTCCGCGTCCTCTCGCATTACCGAATTCTTTGATCACTTTTTCCCTCGAGGGACTCAGTTCCTCGACACGTCCATTCTCAGTCTCAAGATCCCAAGTCAACAAGTCAATGTTCAAGATTTAACTAACAAGATACAAACTCTCGTCGCGTGGTACGTCGCCTCGCCCGTTCCTCCCGTACTGACTCTTTCGTTGTGGGTCGTCAATCACCCCTCGTCTCTCTCGAACCTCAGGAGCTCCTAAATCCCCTCCACACCGAAACCAGGTCCAAGCACCTCACCCCCGAAATCGGATTATTTTGACATCTCCCACGCAGCGATTGTTTCTCAGCAGGTCGTCGCCAGCTCTTCAATGTGGCGTTATGCGGGGCCCCCCAACTTATCAAAACTCTGCATTTGGAAGGTTGCATTGTCTGGCCATGGACAGCAGAAATGGATGAATACCCATACCGGGTACTCGTACTGGCCCACAAACGGGTGAGGGCGGCCCTGAGATAGGTGGCGGACCTGGCAGCCGGAGGTCAGCATCCGGAATCGCTACAACAGTGACATTGCCAATAGGTATCCCGAGGTTGTAGCCTACAATCCCGGGATACCTATTGGCAATGTACAGTGTTTAAGCTTAGATGAGGCATACGGGTGCATTGTCCTTGCTACATGTTGGGCCAACAGCGCATTCTTGATTATAGACTTCGTTGATTAGCATGGAACCTACACATACTATTACATACATGACTCATGTATGTAATAGTATGTGTAGGTTCTCGGAGGTTATGGCACTGCCAGTGTACAGTATATACCTGACATAACAAGATTATACTACCACATCCATTCTCCAATGATCGCCTTTGTTTTCCTGGTTGGGTGAGTTGATGGGACTCTATGATAGGGGTCTGCGAAGAAGGCTAAAGTGGGCGTAGATGAGATCCTCCGATGCAAACGGCACACCTGGTGAGAAGTCTAACATCTGCGTAGCAGGGGGAGAACAGGAGTCAGAAAAGGAGAACGTATGGAAAAATTAATATGACATCAGGAGCTATTATTATTATTTATCGTGATGCCCGATGTACCAACCGAAACCACAGGTTTGATATTAATTTCTCCACATGTTACCCTTTTCTGACTCCTGTTCTAAATCCATAAAGAAACTTGTATTGCATTCTATTTTCTTCGTAGATCACTCACTAAATACTAACTTATTCCTACCCGTTTCGTGTTCATTCGCCTGTTCGCCCTCAAACTCTCGACGCTGCGGCTCATCGTCTGTTTTATTCCTATCTTTTTCTCAATACCATTCAGTCATGGACTCGGACACCGGCGCTTGGAGTCCACGCCCAGTCTCACATTCGCAATCGGAATGGTGGTCGGCCTTGATCAATCTGTCTGACGGATTCATCTGGTTACTATTTTACACACATTCGGCATGGCTGTTCTGGGTCATATCCGGCGCGTTGGGTGGTGTGGTGTATACCGGCGAGTTAAGTAAGGCGCCAGTGGCAGGGACCCCCCGGACCTCCCACGCAGCGGCGAACTTGGATGGATTACCTTCCGAACTGGTTGAAAAGATATTAGCCGGGCTCGATGACTGTTGTGACATTTTGGCGGTCAGAGGCGTGGGTCTATTCTTCAATCGGAGTCGTACTGCTGCTCACACCATATACGTCAGTGTTCTAGAAGAATTTCCATCATCTCCAAAACACGACACGTCTGGGTGAATGCCATCCAGCATCACCTTACCACACACCCATGGCTCCCGAAGCCGGAGGAGCCACTGGATGCCTATTCCAGTCCGGAATTGGAGCGATGGCTGGTGAATCGCGTACGGGCTCAGCGTGGATGGGATTCGCCAGCCCTTCCCCGATACCGTCAGATGAACCAGGTAAGGTCGGGAGGCGTTTCCCTGGTCCCTGGCGGGCGCTGGCTCCTCACTCATCCAGTCGATGGCGTTGTCATCGTGTATGATCTTGACACACCTGAGATGAAATCCAAGACACTCATCTTGCCAATGGACGACCACGACGTGAAGTGCAAATGCACCATGGCCATAGGTATCAATGAGAAGTCCCCTGTCCTCACCTTCGACATCGCCCTGGTATCACGCACATTTCGCGAGCCTCGGCTCAGCATCTGGAGAGCCATATTGTCTGGCCACGGACAGGACGCGGAGCTGACCGCCTTCCGTGTCGCTGCTTTTGATATTCCAACATGCACACAGCCTCGCATCGTCATCCTTGACGGCGAATATATTGTTCAGGTAAAGGGCTACAGAATCGAGATGTTGAAATGGACAGAGTCGACGTCGTCCACACACATGATGGCAGTGATATTCTGTAACGAATCACCGGTGAGTCTCCATCCACCCCCACCTCGAATCGTCGGGCTCAATCTTTTAGAAATGGGTTTGCATTCTACCTGGAGGTAGAATCCTCTCATTCTTCCACTCCGATATGTCCCTCTATCAAATTCCGCCATTCGAATTCGTCCCCGCATCCTCCGGTCCCAATTTTATCGAATATACACCACACACTTGGCGAGTCCCCTGTTGTGGTCGCGATCTGGACACAGGCGGGATGTCACCAACATGGACCGACGGTGACACTACTAGTTTCATTATATCCACGACAGATGGCGTACAGGCAGTCACCATTCCCACCGCTCCGGGCCGACCGCCCTTGTTGACGAAATTGAATTTGAATTTTCACTCGTATGGTCTTCGACACTTTTGTTTGGGCCGGCATAACTCCATTAGTATCCATGGTTATGCATGCGTCACTGCTTTGACCCATAGATGGGCAGACATTCGGAATCCCGAGCCCAACAGAATTGTTACAAGCCGATTGCATCCGACCGGTGGGCATCCAGTGTTCTATGATATGGGGATATGTTTGGATGAGGCCTCTGCACGGCTAGTGTTTATCACGTTCCCAGGTTCTGGCGCACGATCCATGTTCGTGGTTTTAGATTTTACAAACATCGATACACCCTATTAGATGTGATTACCCCAGGAAATTCATTTTCGTGCTCACTGAGTGTAGTATTGTCTTTTCTTCAGAGCGTCAAGACTATCGGGCCTTGGAGTCCTTCAGCTTCAGGTGTATACGGGTCCGTGGTTCCCGCTTTTCATCTACGCTTGACCATGTTCAATTTGCGTAATATTTCCTCAACACCGAGGGCTGCACGGAAAATCATTCCTCGGCGACAACTGCGAAATGCTTCCCCAAGACATCAGGTATGCCTGGATAAGAGCTCAGTGAGGAGCACGGGATGGGGTGACTCCTGAGGCGGGATTGAATAACCAATGTACTTACTATATAAAGTGGGGAGTCGTCAAATGTCGCGAGGGTGAAGCTTTCTACGCGCCACTTGAAGAGGCCCTCTGGACGCTCCTATGTATATATGTTCAGCCGATTTTTATTTGGGGGTCAAAAACCGGAAAATCCCCAGGCAAAAATAGGCAATTTTTGAGCGCAATTTTAGGTGAGTTTGGAGGTTTTCGCCTTCCTATAATAGCGCGTTGAGCCGGGAAGCCACAGAATTTGACAACGTGATCCGTCCACCTATAAGATGAAGGATTCTAATTATTAAGCCTAAAATCATAAGGCGCCTCAACAGGAAAAAAAAATCATCACCTTTCATAAGTTTTTTCTGGAAAACATATACCCCTCGCCGATATAGGGGATTTGAGCCAAAAACATTGGGTGGACTCAGCCTTGACTTTGAATACTATCCTATGAGTCAAATATGGTGCGATAGCCCCCAAAGCACAACTTGAAGTAAAAATCTCCAGTGCCAAACGCTGCCAAACGACTCGGATTTAGGCGGCTCCGATTCAATCCCAAACCTTTTCATATTCATGACCGTGCCATCCCCCTGCATGCAGTGCACACCAACATCACATTTTCCTCTTTCTACATCCATATACTACCATCGCTATTTTAATTTTCATGCAAAAGAGACCCAAGGATGCATTATAAAACGTATAAACGAGCGATCTGCAGGTCTTGAAACCCTTCCCCAGGCATTATCAGATCAACAATTTTCACAAAGCCCAAGACAAGAGTATCGAGAACGCGTCTTGATTTCTGAATAAAATGTGCGCGTTCCTCGCCTACTCTCGTTCTGACTCCTTTTTGTAGTGACCAAACTCAATGCCACTATTAAGCCAGTCCTTGCCCGCTTATCTGTTTGTCTCTTGATGTGTTGCCATAACGCTCATCATTCGCTTTCATTTAGATTCTATCGAGCTATTCTCACAACGTGCGCCATGGACATAGCGGTCTCCAGCATCCGTCAATGTCTCGCCCACATGTTCATAATCGGGATGGTAGAATGATTTGACCAAGAGCCCTCAAGATCAATTCGTCCAATGGGTTCGTCCGGTTACATTGGCTGGCAATATCTTAGTGAATCGTGTATGGGATTGATAGCCCCTCGGTCCTCCCACGCGGCTCTCAGATCCTTTCGACCAACTTGGTCTGTCAAAGTGTCTTGACAGCCGGCAATGACGTCTTTCCGCGCGTCCAGGGCTTCTGGATCAAGGTCATACGCAATTATCATGCCCTCTGCAGAGGGCATTATCATTGTGTATGATCTTGGAGCTACAGAACGCGCAAAACTCGTCCAGAGCCTTGTTGACTATGTTCCCCGACCCTACTCATTCCAGTGCTAATCCCGGCGGCGCGAACGCGGGTAGGCTCGAGATTGCTCGTATTCTACACTCCACGCTGCGAGTCCACGCGCCCTCTAACAAGCGAGTGGGCCTGGCTCGGCCGTTCTCATTATCCGGGTCACCGCCAGCCCCTTCTCTCCGTCGGCGCCACCGCTAGGCCCGTGGCGTATTGGGAGTACCATGAGCTGCAAGGGCCCGCTTGTGTGTACGCAGCACAATATGACCTATAGAGACGCTCCAATACAGCACGCGTCATTGCGACGGCGGGAGCGGGATTTCGGGAAATATGATTTGGATGCTTAGTCGATTCTCATGTATATTATATTACTACATTCAAATCCGTCTAATAGTACTTGTCCCCGTTTCCCAGTCATTCACACTGCTGCACCGCTCAAATTCACCTGTCTGGTTGTTGAGCATGCCAGCACCACACATGCCCGACCAATGTGAGAAATGATAGATGGGCGGTCTGGAGCAATATACAACCCTCCCACGACGCAACGTCATAAAGTCACAACCTTTGAGCGATATAATCCCTCATACTTCTAGTATACAACGCCTAATTTATATAATACATTTGGCGATTTAGTCCTCCACCCTCAGCCCCATCCCGCTGGTGTCCCATCCTCTCTCCTCCAAATATGATTTAAATAATGCGTCTTCCGACTCGAGCTGTTTTTCCCGATCTGGGATCAGTGTCAACACCATTGCAGTACTGAGCACCGCGATGCCTGCGCCAATGAGGAAGATGACCTGCTGGCCCTTGATTTCGGTGGGGTAGCTCGCGACGATAGTAGGGAACACCTGTGTACCACTATAGAAGCTCAGGGTGAGCAGAAGCATGGAAGATAAGAGGGGCGTACATGGCAGCGCCAACTTTCCCCATTGCGGCGGAGAGCCCGAGGAAGTGCCCCCGCAGGGGTGTTGGGAATGACTCAGTTGAGACGAGGAACGTACAATTCTAGAAATAGCAATGAATAACTGCAACACCAACACTAGTGGGGGTTGACGCACGCCAGGTCCCATTGCTAAGAAAGTTTGGAATAGCCCATATAGAACGACGAATGCCGGGAACGTCGCACGAAGCGGCACCATCGCCCCGCCGATTATGAATGCGAATACTGCGACGAGGGCGAATCCTAGTGCGAAGGTTCGGCGACGACCAATTATGTCTATCAAGAATCCGCTGGAGAGTGCGAAAGTCAGATCAATAAAGTAACACTTGAGGGAAGGACAATGTACCCGAGGATGGCGCCTGGGAGGGCGAATGCATTGATTACGGCGGACCATCCCGTGGTTTCTAAGAGTGTCTGTGATGATCCGAACCCTTGCACAATAGTCGGTGAGAGCAGATTGAATGCTATACATATGTTAAGGTTAAGGGTAGCACAATAGCTGAACAACTGTGGGCGTACGATATGATATGAAATCACTGTAGGTTTTGTTTAGATACAATCAAATACTGCGCCAGAATGTATACGCACTACAGGAACCAGGTGCCTGCACAGCCGAGTAAGGGTTTCCAATATCGCTTGATGGCGAGCCAGAGTGGGAACTTGCGCTTGTTGCGAATCGCATGCTTGTGGAACTGGGTGGAGTTGACGATTCGGAGGCGGAAGAAGAAGATGACGAGCGGAAGCTGGATGTACGGTGAAGAGATGCTATAATCGTAGGAGGGAAATGACACATACGAATATTCCGACGCCGAAGCAGATCCTCCAGACGCCATTCGTGGCCTTACCACCATATGCGGCGATGACCACGACAGAAACAATAGACGAGGCAATGAATCCAGACACGAGGGACACCATAGTGGCGCTTCCGACGAGGATCCCGCGGCGCCCCCGTACACTATTCGGAGTTAACGGATGTCCAAGAGATCGATTTGACACTCACTACTCATTTTCGTCAGCAGCCTCGGTAGCCTGGGTTGCACAGACGGAGTATTCACCACCTTTTAGAACCCTAAGATCGGAGGTTGTGTGAGGTTATTGTAGTAGCTTACCAGCACCCACACCCGCTATACCGCGGGAAATGACCTGACAAACATGGTCAAGGAACGTGTAACAATTTAATTCAACAAATACCCACCATCATCCACAACATCCCAGTCGGATCCTTGCCATGTGCGGCCGTTGCTAATATGATGCCAAAGACCAGCAGAGCAGTAGTGGCAAACATCCCTAGCTTCCTCCCCCACCTGTCGATGTACAGGCCGAAGAGGATCATCCCGACAACCTCACCAACCAGAGCAGAGTTTGATAGCCGGGTCTTCATGGCAGTTGTCTGCGCATCCGGATAGAGGATAGTGAGGACCACATTCATGTATCCGATGATTTGGATATTGTAACTGGAATATGATTAGTATTGTGAAAGGGGGTGGTGAATGGAATGCATACCCATCGGAGAACAAGCCAAGCCCGGACACAAGCACATTGATCACCGATGACCTCCTCGAGCTCCTCTCCGCCTCGGCCCTCCCAGCGTCCCCAACACTTCCGTCATCGGTCCGCACTTGTTCATCAGACGCCTTCTCAGACGACTTTTCGATGGAGTGTCTATCTGTCTTTTCGTCCATTGATGAGTCGGGCATGGGCGGTACACTCAACAAAGGAAGGTATTCGATTGACGAACGCATAAGTATACATACCAGTGGCGGGATGCTTCCTAGCTCGGTTCTCACCAACGTGCACTGGGAGAAACTGCTATTATTAGAATTACATGGAGCGTGAGCGATTTAACTTTACACGACTGTCAAGATAGGTTAGCCGTAATAATAGAGGTGCCAGAGAAACCAGGGGGGTCTGCTGGCTTGCTGCTTTCTGAAAAACTTGAGTGTCCGTTTTTAGTGTTCTAATGAGTATTTCTCGAGCGGGAAAGGCGATGAGACCTAACACCACGGCGGATGTAATGCTAAAGAGCCACGGTCGGCGAACATTGGCGGTATATTGTAGCACTCCCCACGCAAAATGAATTCTGATCCATAGAACCGTCCCGACGGTCCCGCTCAAAGTTTTGCCGGAGGAGAATCCCGGGTATGCCAACATGCTTCTCTCGATGTCGACGGTGATTGTGTAATCCCCCACAGGTGGGGCCCCGAAAAAAGTGACAGACCTTGAGAAATTGACGTCAGATAAAGGTGTGGGGAACAATGCAGCCACGGCGGAAGAGGTTGGGCACGGCGATCATAATTTTGACAGTATGGTTGGTGGCCTCGTGTGCCACACGCACAGAGCATTGGGAGAGAAGAGCCTATCTGAGGAAGCAGTCGTGCCGGCGAGCGGATGGATAAAAAAAGAGACGGAACGGGAGCATACCATACTAAATAGAAGAAGCAGCATAGGCGCCACACTGTAGATATCCACCTTTCGTAGCTCAATCTACCGATTCCCTCCTCCATTAAAATGATTCCCGTTATAAATTGTAGTCGTTCGCCCCTTTACATTACAGCGACACAACAGGGACCAACTTCCATATGCGCTTTGACAGGACTGCAAGAAATTGGTCTCACTGGAGTGACTGGATTTTGTTAATGCATCAAGATTAGCTTCGACCAGCAATATGAAACGCATCAAGAACTCACCCTAAATCTGGCAATCGTTTGCGCAAACCCTTTACCCAAGGCCGCGCAGCGGACCGACCCAGGAACGTACCTTCCAAGCCGTCGTGTGCCAAGCTAGGAGGTCCACGTCAAGTAGCCTGTTATAGATCGTCCAAGGGCTTTCGACAATTGCTGGCACGTATTGTATATGAGAAGGCCGCAGGAACGGATCAGTGCCCACGGTGGATTCGGTGCAGGTGGGTGATAGTGTACGGCAAGGGGGGAGGGTGGAGCTTCGAGACTATTGGACGTATGGGATGAAGGAAATGTGTTATCAGCCATTGGGATGAGAGTTCATATGGTCGCTCACCAAAATGCTACAATGTTACACCCGGGTGTTCGACGCGTGTACTTATGTCGCTGCCTGTTACCATCACATTGTGGCGCTGTGGCTAATGATGAGTGCTATACACCAGGAACGTTGAAGCTGGAGGTCCAATTCAGGGGTTGTTAGGAACTTTGAACGCGCGTCGCGACCCCAAAGGCCATGTGTTTGGAATACTTCAGTCCTTGTTGCGGTTCTTGGGATTAATTAATGGCACAGCTGGCGGCGAGCTTTAGGCCGATGATGGGAGGAGGAATGAACGCAGGAGTTTTTGTTTGTTCCCTGTGAAGATGCCAAACTTTGAAATGCGTCAAGTTCAAGTTTTTGAAGTAGACCTAGTCTCCCGTAGTCAGACTGATGATATAATATGTGGCTGTGTCTTTTTTGATTTGTGATGGAGACACAACATATTATATATAGTCTGATTTCACGCGCGGGGGTGATACCGTACTGCAACATTTCAGCACTCGCTTTCACCAAATAAGGAAATTTTCTCTTGCCCATGCTTTTCTCATCGATAACCTTTACAATGTTCGTGCTACACTCATCAACTACGCCTCCCAATCATTCCCAAATTGTAATGTTATCGATAAACTAGGGCTCGGCACCGTACCGTCGACGGTATACGGCCGTATAGTCACGGTTCCGATACGGCTACGGGCTATCCGTACCCCGTACCGTACTGGTAACATCAGGGAAAACCTCACCCTTGATTTATGTGTAATTAGTCATAATTGTCCGATAATTGTGACTTTTTAGATTATGGGCTTTTATTTTAGTCCCCAGATAATTATCACCAAATTTCCGCTAATTTCCAATAATTCCAGCACAATTATCACTGATTTTCGGTCATTCTAGCACCAATTATCACCAATCTCAACCTGATTATTGAGATTTGTTGAGATTTGTGGTTCAGGTCTTCGGGACATGTGGTTTCAGGACTAATTCTATAAATCAATTCTGTATTACAATAAATACACAGGTCTATCTAGTATTACTTCTAATATTGCAGGGGCGGTAGGTATAGGGTTAGCAATAATAGAAGGGTGCCGAGGATCGCAAATACGCTTGGTGGCCAAGCGCTGAAGGCTGGGAGGGTCGACGAACTACAAGACACTCTTTTTAGTTGCGGACTCTTGCCAAAAAGTGATGACATACCTGACGAGTTGGGTAGCGAGATTCTCGCAGCGACAGCCCCAACAACATAGAAGGGGGCGGTGTTGTGTTGGGCGCTCACACAGGTGGGAGTGGGATAACGCCGGTGTGGAGGTTGTGGCAGCTGGAAAACGTGCTCCGTGGTGATGGCAGGGGGCTGGGGGTTGGACGAGTGGCTGGAACAGATGATGTGAGAGCCCCAGTGGTGAGTAAAACGCATTAGGGTATTGAGGAGACAGAGGGACACCCACCAGAGACAGGGATGTGGCGAGCGGCACAGCAAGCATGGTGCGGCGCACCGGGGGTGGGGGTGCGAGAGCGGTGGTGCAATGGGGTAGGCCAGGGTGGTAGCAGTAATGGCTACCACCCGTTGTTTGTGGCACTAGCTGTTGGGCACTAAAAGCCCATTGAAGGCATGATGAGTACACGATATCTGGGTTGATCGGAACGTACATACCAGTGGGCGCCATTGTCCTCCCCGCGGGAGCGCCGAGAATGCGAGCATAGCTACGATAGAGATGTGCCGTGCTCACAGGGACGTTCAGAGAGAAGTTTGGTTGAAGTTTGAACATGAGTCACACGAGACTTCAACCCGTCACATGATCAATTCGAGTTTTTTTTTTCTAAGTCTTACTTCGCCGCATTCCGCTGTGGAGTCGCTGCGGCTGGACTGCCACAGGAGCGCTCCAAGCGCATTCTTCCCTTCCTCAACCCCCTACCAAGCTTCCCTCCCAGACATCTCAACGCGATCTCCCCATTGTCATCTCCTATTGACCGATGGTGCGCACACGCAACACCCAAATCACTCGCCCCCCTACTGTGTCCGCCCTCGCCACTGTACCCCAATCTTGTATGGAATCGCGGGCTCCCGTTCCCGCTCGCACTTCTCGCTCGCCGCTCGGATACAGAGTGCGTGCATCGCGTCCTACCCTGCGCCCCACTGACTTTTACCCACAGCATACCCACACCCACTCTGGGCGCTCCCTTCATCTGGCCCCGATCACATCCCAAGCCCCACGGTTGCCCCTCCAGCCCCCAAGCGAGACCATGAAATCATGGCGCCTGGAGATCACAGGACGACGACACGGGAGACAGACCCCAAGAGCGAAAACCCAGCATCGCACATCTCTCAACCACAACAGCACGAACACTGGCCACTATCCCATTACCCCTAGCGGCTATCCTCACTGGCCTACATGCGACGGCGCCGCGCGGCTCCCGGGATCGTCGGATGACGATAATCACCCACCTGGGGACCACAGGCGACGACGCAGGAGATGGACGGGATGACCATGTGGGAGGCGGCGCAATGGCTTCAGGGCTGGCGGCAGTGAGGGACGACACAACAGCACCCCGGGACAATGAGACGACGGAACTACCAAAGTAGTACCGCAATGGCGCCGGGGGATAAGGCTCAGCATGGGTAGATCCGTGGGTGATCCGGATCCGTACTCGTGGGTATTTGGTCACACAAGGTCACTACCCAGATCTGCGGGTAGCTTAGTCAGCAAGTACTTGTACTCATGGGTATTTTTTGGCAAGTACCTACAACTCAGTAAGTACTTGTCACAGATCCTGATTACTCATGGATTACTCATGATCACTCACAGGTCACAGGTCATTTGTCAGCAATTAGTCATCAGGGACAGGTATTTCACAAGTACTTATGGGTATTTACAAGGATTTTGTTGGTTTAGAATGGAATTTGAGTCTGTATGTACTGTGGGAACTATACTTTAAGGGTCCTTGAGGGTCTGGTGTGAGTCACAAGTACCTGTCACAGGTACCTGCAATGTCCAAATGCTTGACTCAGATCCGCAAGTAAATAGATCCATGAGTACAAGTACCTGTTTAGGCCAATACTTGCAAGTATTCCCACGGGTCTACCCGCGGGTAACCCGTGCTCATGCTGAGCCTTACCGGGGGACGATGAGGGAATGGCCCAGGGAGTGACGAGGCGGCGATACCGCACGCTAGTCTGCACGTCACCCCGCCCAAGGCATACAAGACATGCCACCCGCATTCACTAGGCCACAACCCAGCAAACCCACAGTGTTAAGGCGGAGTGCCTTTACCAAGGTTCAAGCGTCGAGTATCGTCGAAGACATCAAGTTAGAGTCTTGGGTTAATACCAACAAGACTATAGTCACTCCAAGTCAGGCTTTGACTTGGGTATTGATGGTTCAGTGATCAAGGTTCAGAGGTAAAGGGTGTAGTATTGCCTAGGTCAAGATGGAGAACAATGACAGTGTATCTAGGGTTTATATACTAGGGACCTTGAGGCGCGAGAACATAGTACAATGAGAAAGAAAGACAATGTAAAGTAATAAAGCTGTTGAAGCTCAGTCAGCTATGATGTCATAGATGAGTCAGGTATCTAAGAATAGTAGCATGTGTTGGACATGCGATAGAACAATGAGGAATCATAGAACAATGTAAGTATCGTTAAACAAAGGTAGTCAGAGAACAAAGAAGAAAAAGATAGGGGTGGGAACCGTTGTAACATTACCCCCTGTTTATCGTTGAAGTCCCCTGACTTCAAGTTACCCTGCGAAGCTGCTGTAGGGTTCATCAATCATATTAGAGATGGCGGAATCGTCAAAGTAAAATTCCTCATCAAAATCAGGTTGTCGTGGTCCAAATTGGCTGTGAGCACAAGTGACATGAGGTGTGCGCCAATTGCAAAAATTGCAATAAAAATCTGGACATGTGGAAAAAGCGTGTCCAGTACCATGACAAAAGGAACAATATCATACACGAGGTCGTTCGGGCCGAGAGAAGACAGTCCGGGGAGGTGGGACATTTTCGGCGTCTGGTGATTGAACATATCGTGGTCGACCGCATGGGAAAGTGGCATGGAAAATATGGTTTGCTGTTGTCGACGTCGAGGGGTGCGGATGACCGGTGTTCTACCATGTACTTGGTCGTAGGAGGGGGGAGCTAGTCGTTCGGAGTTTGGTGGTGTGGGGTTACTTGGTCCCGGGGTAGGTAGTTGGGCGAGAGGAAGAGAGGAGGGTCTGCGAGGGGGAATGAATGGTTCGGATCTGGCGAAATTTGACGGGATGCGGGTCGCGGTAATGGAGTAGTAGCAGGAGGATCCGGGGAAGGAGTGGCCGAAATGTCTTGATAGGTGAATGAGGAAAGGGTGTGCTCCTCGGGAATCGGTTCTGGAGGAGGTAGAATCCATGAGGGTAGTAGGATTCAGTGGTCGTTCGGTTTCCAGGTCAGTAGGACAATGGACGGGGTGGAAGTGAGTTCATCAACGGTTCGGTTGGTTAGGGGCCAAGGGTCGTTCGTGAGTCGTGGAGTTACTACTCCAGGGATACGATTCATCTGTCGATCGTTCAGCAGTTGCTGAATATGTTCTATTCTTAATGGGTGAGGGTACCCCTGTGGACAGTCGAATCCAATAAGAGCGTCCAGACCCCACTTCCTACCTGCATGGAATAGGGTCTTCTGGGCAGATTCATGGGCGTCCTTAAGGCGAGTAAGTTGGGCCTGAACCTGGCCCATAGCTCCAAAGAGGTTCCGGATGGGAGCATCTATCTCGTTGACATCATAGAATACTGTCATGAAGTCGCGGAGGATGGGATATTTCTTCATGGAGGTGACGAAAGATTCGGGATCTTTGATGGTGATAAGGAGTTGTAGAAGTCTTCTAGATCCTTCGGGACTTCGTTGAGGTTCGGGATATCTTCGGTTTCGTTTTCGGGGATTGGTTGGAGGGGTTCGCGTCGTGTGGGGGCAGAAGATGATGATGAAGATGAGGAGGTGGAAGTGGTCGTATGGGTCAGGGGAGGATTGGAGAGGGGAGTCAGAAGATACGGCATAGTCGGTGGAGGTGGTAGAGGCGGCAGAAGAAGACATGGTAGTGAGTTAGATTTTCGAATGTGGGGATTCAAAAGATAGGGAAAATCAAAGGGAGTGTCGTTTCTTATAAGCTTTGAGAATGTCGGAGGCATTTCCAAAGCTGCGTGTGGGAAGCCATGTGTTGTCGGTAGATGGATAACCCTTCCATTTCACATAGTACATCATGCCGTTTCCTTGTTTGCGGTGTTTGAGGATGGCTTCGATTTCGTATTCTTCTTCTCCTTCTATTAGTTCCGGGGGTGGTTTGGTATAATTAGGTCCGTGGACTTCGTTTTCCTTGTATGGGGTAAGAAGGCAGGCGTGAAACACCGGATGTATTTTCCATTGATCGGGTAATTGTAGCCGGTAAGTGAGAGGTCCTAACACCTCGGTGATGGGGAAGGGGCCTTCTCGTCGTGGTGCCATCTTTCTGGTTTGTATTTCAGTTTGAGGTTAGTAGATTCTAACCATACTAAGTCATTCTTCTTGAAAGGGGTGAAGTTTCGTGTCGTTCTTTCCGCTACACGTTGGCTAGCCAGTTCATGTGCAGCGAGGGCTTCATCTCGTGTCTTCTGGAGGGATTGGAGGCGTTCTTGTACAGCGGGTGTGTCGGATTTGAGGAAAGGAAGGGGAACGGCAATAGGGTTATAGCCCATCATGAGGAAGAATGGGGAGGCATTTTGTGCGGAGTGTAGGCGTTGGTTGTGGGTGAATTCAGCGGTAGGGAGGAATTCCACCCATGTTTCGGGGTGATTAACACAAAAGATCCGAAGGTAAGCTTCTACTTCTTGATTGACATGTTCCGTTTCTCCATCAGTTTGAGGGTGGTACGCCGTACTGAATGCAAGTTTGATGCCAAGGAGTCGTCCTAATTCCCTTTGTGCTGCTGAGGCAAACTGGGGACCACGATCGGAGATAATTTTATCAGGGAGACCAAATCGTTTGTAGACTTCCCGGAATAAAAGATTTGAAGTTCCTAAGGCATCGATCGTTTTGTTGCAAGGAATTAGAATTACCCCCTTTGTAAGCCCTTGGTCTACCACGACCAAGAGTGAATCATATCCATGGGATTTTGGTAGATCGGTGATGAAGTCCATGGAGATCTGTGAGAAAGGTCTGGGGTTTGTCGGAGCTTTTATCGGCATTAGAGTAGTGTCTCCAGGCTTCCAGAGCTCGTACAATTCCTAGGAGTTCTCGATCATAGATTTCGTAATTTCGTTGAGTGGCGTCAAAGGATTGTGAAAGATAGGCGCACGGATGCCAGTCTCCATTCGTGTCACGTTGGCGGAGTACTGCTCCCGTGGCGAACTTTGATGCATCAGACTCAATAGTGAAAGGTTTCGTGGGATCTGGCATGAGAAGGACTGGTGCTTCGGCAAATTTTCGTTTCAACGTGTCAAATGCTTCTTGACATTCGGGGTCCATTCCCATTTGAGGTCTTTCTTGGTGAGGTTGTTGAGTGGTTTTGCAATATCCGAGTATTTTCCAATGAATCGCCGGTAGAAATTACCAAATCCTAAGAATGAGCGTACACCTTTTACGGTAGAGGGGGTGGCCATTCTTTGATTCCTTTGAGTTTGGTGGGGTCCATGGCGATTTGATTCGGTCGGATAATCATTCCAAGAAATTCACTTCGGTGGTTTCGAAGACGCATTTCTCCAGTTTCAGGAAGAGGTCGTTCTCCTGGAGTCGTTGGAGCACTCGTAGGTTCTTTGTCGGTGTTCAATAAGTCTGAGGAGTGGATTAAGATATCTCCATGTAGATGACAATCCATCCTTCGTTAATCATGTCGTTGAAGAGTTCGTTCATCATCATTTGGAAGGTAGCGGGAGAATTACACATTCCAAAGAACATAACCTGGGGTTCGTATAGTCCGCGGTTGGTTTTGAAAGCGGCCTTCCACTGATGTCCTTCCTTGAGTCGGACATTGTTGTACCCTTGGCGGAGGTCCAATTTAGTGAAGATTGTGGAGCCTCGGAGTTTGTCGACAAGTTCTTGGATAAGAGGAAGGGGTATGAGTTCTTGATGGTTCCTTCGTTTAGGTAACGATAATCCTGGCATGGTCGTAATGAACCATCCTTCTTTCCTACAAAGAAAAATGGGGAGGCCATCGGAGATTTCGATGGAGTAATGTATCCCTTGTCCAGATTTTCTTTGAGGAATTCGTCCAATTTGACTTGTTCTCCCGGTGTGAGTGGGTATATTTTGCAATCTTTGGGTACAAAATCCGGTTTCAAGTCTATGGCATGATCGTAGATTCGTGATTCGGGGAAGCGTTCGGCGGCTTTCTTTTCAAAGACTTGTCGGTATTTCCAATAAGGTTTGGGAAGAAGTTCTTCAATCGTTTTCGGTTTGTCAGAGAGGGAATCCTGGGCCATGGCTGTGGAACTCGTTATTTTTACACGAATGCGGACTCCTTGTCCTGTGGATACCAATTTGGATCGGTGGTCTTGAGTGGTGATTCCGATTCGTTGGCTGGGTTTGTAAAAGTAGCGTGGTCCAGTATATTCCGGTGTGATTTTGGCGACGGTGGGTTCGAAGATCGCTATTACTGGTTCTCCTTGGAGGTAAGCCATGATGAGATCTCCTTCTGGGGAAATAGGGTCGGAGATAGGAGGTGCAGGGTCATGGATAGGGGAATACCCTGGAAGGCAGTATATGGTATCCGGTTCATCAGGGTCGATTTGGTTTAGGTGGTGCGGTTCAATCTCGTCTTCTTCCTCAGTGATATCTTCGATGGTGACTTTTCGGGAGGTAAATTTAGGTTTCATGTCTTTTTCCCGAATGGTGCGAATGATATTGGTGGCATTGAGGGAGAATTTGGTGGGATCTATCTCCATGGTTCCATGTTTCCAGTCAATGATCGGGTTAATCTCCCTTAGCCAAGGGAGTCCTAAAATAACTGTTTCCTTTCCTAATCCGGTAACCAGTAGACGTGTTTTGAGGGTTTGTCCTTGAAGTCGAGATTTACCCAGGTGTAATGGGTGATCTGTCCTTTGCTGTTTCGGGTTCCGTCGACGTTGAATACGGAGATCGGTTGTAGTAGTTCTTCCAGTGGTAGGTGGTGTTTTTCGGCGAATGTGGAGTTGATGAATTTTCCTCCTGCTCCGCAGTCAATGAGGGCTTGGGTTTCGACGTTTTCATTTCCTTCGATGCAAATAGGTAAATGCATAGATTGTTTATCTGTAACCGTGACTAGTACAGGGGAAATGAATAATTCTGGCGATACTGACGTCGATTCAGTTCGCCGATCTAAAAACCCTCTTCTTCCATCTTCTTTATAGCTACCGTTCTTTCTTCTTGGGATAGGCTGGCCATGAGGGCCTGGATGCGTGTAAATGCAACGTTCCATCGGGGGTACTTCAACAATTCCAGAAGTGGAGGAGTTTCGATCTTCTGGATGCGGTAATTGTTTCGTGAGGTTTCTGGTGGGGTTCTTCCATTCTTGTGATCTCTGGCGCGGTGGCCAATCTTGTGGCAGACAAAGCACTGTCCTTTCTGCATGTGTTCCTTCTGTTCTTCTACCGTGAGACGATCAACGTCCATGGCAAATGGGTCCCTTGGTGGGATATATCGTGGGGTGCTGGGGCCCTTGGGTCTGGTGTATTGGGTTGGGTTATTTCGTTGGTGAATTTGTTTACTCCTTCGATATTGGCTATCGAATCGGATAGACATTTCGTACCAGAGATCGATAGTGGAGGGTAGTGGTATGAGGTTATGGATTTTGTCGGTAAGGGCTTTGGCTAATCCCCCTTGGAAGAACACAATAAGGGGTCTGTCTTCAGTGATCTTGCTTCGAAGGGCCGCTTGTCTAAAGAGGCCTACATAATCTTCGGCTGTTCCTGTCTGTCGAAGGACGGTTAACTGGTGAGTGGCATCCCCAGTGGCATCTGCTGGGGAGAATGCTTCTTCTACTCGTGTGATAAAATCTTGGTACGTTCCCCATCCACCTGTTAAGTTCGCAAGCCTTTCCATCTCTGCTTCTTTCCAGGGTCCTGCCGTTCCTTCATCCATATAAGAAAGAGTGAAACCGATCTTTGCTATATCGGTATCATAAACCGCGGTGTTTAGGTTGAGGTAGAGATTGACTGCTTTGATGAAGGGTGAGCATCGTTCTCTTTCTCCTTTGAATATAGCAGGAGTCCTGAGTTTGGGGGTCTTCGTGGCAGTAGTAGTGGGTATTACGGTCGTCATTTTGGGTGCTGGTGCGGGGGTTTCTTCTGGTTCAGGGGTTTTGAATTGATGTGACTGAGTGGGAGTGGAAGCTTCGGATTCAGAGGAAGAGTTATCGGCGGAGTTGGCAGAGAATCTGTTTCGTGGAGGTGGGCGGAGTGGAGAGGAGTATGGTTCTGTGAAGTATGAGTCTGGTACCGCTCGATAGGGGTCAACGTTGTAATGCCACCGAGAGGAAGTGTTGTCGAAGAAGAGTGCGGTGTTTTCTAGCCAAGTTCCTTGGTCGTTCTGGACAGCTCCTCTAGGAAGGATCTGTAAGGAGTGGGGAGCCACGGTGATCGGAGGGGTGTCGATTTAGATCAATGGGTGCCGAAACCTAAAGAGGTTGGCAATCGGTAGATCTTGACCTTTTGTTAAGGCGGAGTGCCTTTACCAAGGTTCAAGCATCGAGTATCGTCGAAGACATCAAGTTAGAGTCTTGGGTTAATACCAACAAGACTATAGTCACTCCAAGTCAGGCTTTGACTTGGGTATTGATGGTTCAGTGATCAAGGTTCAGAGGTAAAGGGTGTAGTATTGCCTAGGTCAAGATGGAGAACAATGACAGTGTATCTAGGGTTTATATACTAGGGACCTTGAGGCGCGAGAACATAGTACAATGAGAAAGAAAGACAATGTAAAGTAATAAAGCTGTTGAAGCTCAGTCAGCTATGATGTCATAGATGAGTCAGGTATCTAAGAATAGTAGCATGTGTTGGACATGCGATAGAACAATGAGGAATCATAGAACAATGTAAGTATCGTTAAACAAAGGTAGTCAGAGAACAAAGAAGAAAAAGATAGGGGTGGGAACCGTTGTAACACACAGCACCTCCGCTCGGCACTCGCCCCCCCCATCCACCCAGCACTCGCCTTAAATCCAGACGCGCGCTCCACTAGGCCGCGGGGGTGCGAAATTCGTATCTCCACCGCCCCTCTCCCGGCCCCTTTCCCAGCAACAAGCACTCGAATGCACAAAGCTCGATCCAGGGACGCGACCGATCAATTTACCCCCTCTGGGGTGCTTTGAACTACGGCCGCGCGCCGCTGGACCACCCCACGTATCCGCCACAATGTAACTCAGTCCTCCCGACGGAGCGCGGAGTGCAGAGAAGAAGCTCGGATGCGTCCGCGCGACACCACACCGAGGACACACGTAGAGTACGCCCGGACTGTGGCTAGAAATTCTATAAGAGGTATAGCTAATGGTGCGTGCCCCCCGACCCCGAGCGGTGCACAGGCAAACGATGCCCAGTCTGGGCTACGAAACACAACGGAAGACTCACCATGCGTCGTGGAGCGCAAGACGGCCATGCCCGGACTCCACCGTCCGCACACGCCGCACCATCTTCGCCCACTCCCACTTGCCAGATGATGATGGTGTCACGGCACCCGGGATCGCGAATTGACGACGACTGAACCATATCCGAACTACCCGGTGAGATGGTTCGAAGCAAGCTGAGCTCGATATTGGGAATCGGGCGGTTCTTGACGAGTGTACCGGCATGCGTGCGCGCCGCAGCGTTGGGGGTCATATGTACATAGGATCAATAATAATCAGTTTGAGCACCTGTCAATAATCCAGTGTAATTGCAGTGGCCGATTTCTAAGTTGAGGTAATTATGCATAATTCTGGTAAATTATCAAATTTTAGCTGACCATGGCAAATGGGCTGGGGTGACTGGTTATGACCCGATTATTACCTGATTATATAGTCATTATTTCGAAATTATCATGAATATGACTAATTATGGCTAATTGGACATAATCAATAATGTAGGTTTTTCCTGATGTATACGGCTTGTGACGGTATCCGGTGGCCCGTATACCGTCCCGTCAACCAAGTCCCCAGGCGCCCCGACGGCACGGTTACGGTGCCCGTATTACGGCAGCCGTAAACCGTGTATATACGGTGACGGTGGAGAGCCCTACGATAAACTATCCTCCAAGGGCTTTGTTCTTAAAAAATTGAACTGATGATGAGAGAACGCACCTGTACTGGCTCACCAGCCCAGGCCCCAGAAAAGTGATGTGCAATCTTGAAATATCTCAACCAGTTCCAAGCTATCCACCTCTGGTATCGCCAGCGATTGTAAATGGTCCTCATAAAAATTTCAGATTTGCATGTAATAAAAGTGTGTAATTAGGATGGTGTGGAATCGACTTCAGTCAAGTGCTGATTCCAAAACCCCCAATTCCACAACTTATTCACACAACAATGAGTAACGAGCCAAATACCACACTCTACATGGACATCTCACGCACAGGAGCTTGAATAAAGCCTACATACCCATGCCACCCAGCGGGTCACATTCACAACCCAGGTCACTCTCAGTAAAAACGATAAGTCAATTGAGGTCTTGTTGAGGTCATGTTGGGTCATGTTAATGCCATATACAAGTCATCTTTAGTCAAATAGTTACCAATGCAGTCATTTTATAAGTCATGTTACAGTCAGACCAATGCACTGTATATAAATTTCATCGCTTGAACAAGCATTGAGTGCTGGGTGCTCAAGCGACGAAATTTCTGCCAAGTCCATTCGAGCTCCGCCCCAAAAAAAATGAACATGTCGCCACACATTGTTCGTCTTGCTTCTGCACCTCCACCCTCCGAAAATCCGTCCCTTCCCCTTCCGTGCCCCCAAGCTTGCACCATCTCCCAACAACTACACTAAACAAGATGAAACAAGATTACCACCAACTGGGGAATACTAATGGGATGGCTGCTGGACAGAAGAACAAACTGGTGCTGACCTCCGATGCTGGTTCTTATACTCATATCCTATATTCCTTTCTCATGATCTAGTAGCAGCCTGTTTCATAGTTCCTTTACTGATCTCGTGCATAGTAGTTATGGTAGATGTATTAGTACCAGTAAAATAGAGTAGAACCACTATGATATGTTTTGTATAATCTAAATATATCAATTGACTTTTTTGTGACTTACAATTTGATGTTGGAATTGTTGGAATGCAAGCTCACTCAGTATTTAGACTTAGAATAATTTGCGCTTTACTGATTATGTAAGCGCGTCCAGTCTTTACATTCGAGGATTGTTCCTCATACAAAACAATAATACCTATACATTTCTAATAATATCTAATACCACCCCATCTGCCTCCTCCACTGCCAACAGGTTATGGGCCCTGGGCAACCTACGATGCCGAATCTCGAAGTTCCGAACCTCGAAGATACTGGTTCAAATTGGGTCATCTACAAGAAAAGGGTAGTTAATCTCCTGACTCACGAAAAACTCGAACAGCACCTGTACGGAACCGCGCTGAAGCCAGAGGAGCTTCGCGAGGTGGATGGGAAGTGGGTCCTAGAAGGAAACCCCACGAAACCGCTCAATGACGACGAAATCGAAGAGCACAACACAAAAATCGACATTTTCGAGCAAAACGATGCCATAGTCCGAGGAGTTATCTATGCAACAATCAGCAGATATACTCACCTTCGAATATACAAGGAGAAGACCTCCGCGAAGCTCTGGAACAAACTTGTGAGCATTTTCGAGAATGATGAAACCAAGTCCTTTATGGCCGCCTTGCGATCCGTCCGAATGAATGCCGAAAAACGCGTCCAAAACGCGATGGTAATACTGGAAAAGCGAGGGGAAGAGCCTGAGGAAAAGATGAAAGAAAAGAATAGCGAACCGCGCACGAGCGCCGGGCATGTTCGCGACGAAGGATGCTATAGGAGAGGAGGAGAAAAAGAAGGTCAGGAACCACAGGAAGAGGAAACGAAGGGCACCGACGAAGAGTCGGATATACCCCGCGATATCTCATACCCCTGTGAAGAAACCCCTGCCCTATCCACTCTAGGACCCCTGCCGCGCACCGTCGATCGAACCCCCGAGAGTCGAAACACATACCAAACTAATTGCGAACATAAACCGCCCGAAATCCATATTGAAATCCCAATCGCGCGCGAGATGTCGTCGAAAAACGCGAATCCGCTCGAAATCACACCAAATAAAGAAGACAAACCAATTTTTATTGAAGAACGAAACCATACAATACAAGACGAATACCCTATACCCCGAAAAACCGAACCCAAAGTGGTAGAAGGCCGTAAAATCGACATTGATGAAGATTCCGCGAGCTATAGGATCTGTGGGACAGAAAAGCGATCAGGAGCGGTCGAAAGGAGCGCTTACCATGGTAGGAATAGCCTCCCAGAACCACGAACCGTCCAGATCGAGGGGAAGAATGCGCCCCACATCTCCAGCCCCAGCCGAAGCATCGAAAAGAAAGTCGTCGAGTCACCGCGCGCTAATAGGCACATTTTGAAGGCCTTGGGAACCGCTCCCGAATGGTCCAACAATCGACCGAAACCGCCGGAAAATGATCACGCGACGGATGCATCTTCGTCCAACCTACTTAGGCCAGCCACCAAAAACAACCCGACCGAATCGCCGCGCGCGAATAGACGCGAATTAAAGCCCTTGGAAACCGCTATCGAACGGTCTAGGAATCAGCCAAAACCGTCGAGGAACGCTTGCGCAACGGACGCACCTTCGTCCAGCCCAAACATCAACCCTGCCAGATCTCAACCAGATTCCCCCAGCTCAAGGGACTATCAAAGCGACCCCAGAAGCGACCCGGAATCGCCCAGTCGTCGCGCTTTTCGTGACAAGAGGCCTCCAGGATCCTACAGAGTGTCAGCAAGCGATATCTCACCTGAACCAGGGGGAGTGGCACCAGCCCTCCAAGGAATCAATCCCCGAGACTGCAAAGGGATACCTGATAGAAAGGGGAAGTCAGAAGGGCATTCAGCAGAGGGTACTCACCTTCTCGAGCCAGCCATAGATGTTCAACCTCGAGGAAGCGCCCAAGAAAAATCAACCATCGCTCGGTCAGCGATCAAACGTCCAAATCGGGACATTTCGACATCAAAAACCATTCACACTCGTTTTGACCACCTGAAGACAATTAAACAATATATTCTTCTATATTATGAGGTATATCTACTTATTTACAAGCTCATACCCTTCGTTTCGCTTGAGGGGAAGTGTTGGAATGCAAGCTCACTCAGTATTTAGACTTAGAATAATTTGCGCTTTACTGATTATGTAAGCGCGTCCAGTCTTTACATTCGAGGATTGTTCCTCATACAAAACAATAATACCTATACATTTCTAATAATATCTAATACCACCCCATCTGCCTCCTCCACTGCCAACAGGAATGACCTCTACATGACCCCAGTAAGACATTTCATTGACTATGATTACTATGATTATGACTATGATTTGACCGAAATTGTGACTATTGCATGCCAATTTCATGACATTCACCTGACTTGGTGTAGTCAAAAATCAGATCATTTCTGAGATGTAATAGTCAAGTTGACTATTACATCTCATTTTTACGAGTCCGGAGTTTACGTAGGAGTCGTCCTTTTCATTTGTCCCCCCAGCCAAAATTTGGCTGTGCATAACATCTAAAGAGCAGGGATTCGGGTCAGCCCATAGCCGGTATCAACACATCACAACACGGCAATAACCGGTACCATCAACATCACGACAAAGCACTCAGCCGGCATTCGACCGTTCTGCCTGGCCTCAACATCAGAAGACTCCTGTTCAGCATCCTAGACCCTCGCGGCTGTACCCTACTCCCTCAATTGCTCACAGCAGTGGCACGCTGACAGCGCATGGTTTGTGAACCACCTTACATGTCCGCATTGCACTGCACACCACCTTCCGCCCAACCACGGAGACAAACCCAAAAAGTCGCACGAAGGACCCGCGACATATACATCCTCTACCGCACCTTCAACAATCTTCTCACGCAATACCATTAATCCGCAACCGCAGGTAAACAAGCCGTCTGGGAATGCACAAATAACGAAAGTTCAGTGGGTTTTTGCGCTTTTGAGCGTCAGGGAGTCTCACGAGGCGAGTAGTAATTCATTCCCTTCCTCGCACAAATACACTCTAACCTCGCGCACAGTCACCCCCTTCCTGTGCCCGATCGTGCGCACTCTCACCACCTCCCCCTGGCACCGCTCTTCGCTTGCACCCTCAGATACAGTCTTTGCAAATTCATACTTCCACTAGCGGCTGCCGCAGAATCTATAGTACATCCAGGTACATGCATTATGTCTCGCCCGCGCGGAGCTAACCTCTCCCCGTAGTATTTGAATCAATGGGCGCCCTCAGTGCTTCCCTCGCTCCCACCCGGCCCCGATTACCACCCCGAAGGCTAACCACCAGGGTACCCAACCACTATCCCCAGTCTCCAAGTGAGGCGATGGCATCGCAGCACCTAGGGACTGCCGGATGATGACAAAGGAGACCGGCGGGGCAACGGGCGGGAGACAGTGCGGTAGCCCTGGGAGTAACGACCCTGCGGCGCCGAAGTATGATGCGGCAACATCAACAACACCCCAGGACAACGAGAAGACGCAACTGTCAAGGCGGTGATGCCACAGCGCTGGAGGACGGCGGGGGAACGATCCAAGGAGCAACGAGGCGGTAACACCGCAGCCTGGAACACATCGCTGCACACGCCACTTTCCCTGAGCGTGCACAGGGCATGCCATCCGCACCTGCCGGACCATAACCCGGCGGGGCTCACCATGCCGCCAAGTTCCCGCCCCAGTTCACTCATATCCCCTTCAACAGGAGAAACAGACACACTAGCAGTGGGTGCAAAACCTCACCTTGCACTCCCGAACTGCCTCGCACAGCCGCCCTCGACGATTGACCCACTGGAGGCCGGAATATAACCACCGACACGCAGCTCTGATCCCGAGCATATTGCTTAGCGCGCACAGGCAAATAGTGCCCGATCTGGGCTATGCAACAATGCACTGTCCAATGTGAGATACCCGCCCTCGCAGTTAGAGCGCGCGCTGTACCGTCCACTTGTCTGCGTGCACCTCACCCGTCAATACTTCGTGCTGATGTATATTAATAAATATGTATAATCACACAAAAAGTTGGAAAAAATTATTCAATTTAGGTTTTTCCTGATGCACTCCTCTCATATCCTACCCCTGCCGTGCAACAACACCACCAATGGACACTTGATGACATTATGGCAAGTCACAAACAAATTGTGGACTCGTTCCTGCCATGCAAAGCAGTGGCCCACCCCCAAGTGATATCCATTTACCTGACTTTTGTTTTTACTGAGGGTCACTAGAGAGGCTCGTAGGAAAGGCTAGGAACACTGATAATACATTGAACAATACAAATAGTACACACTAAAATAAGATTCTGTGAAGTGTCGAACTGTAGTAGGCCTGGGGGACGGAATATTTGGGTTGCACTAGCTCGTCGACGGCGGACGCGTCAATTACTGGGCGCGTCGCTATGCACATGATGGTTGAAACTCCGAAATGCTGCAGCACGGTTTGACCCCCCCAGGGCCCAAGTGAAACAAGACTAAAGTAGACCATGTCGTGGATAATGGCCATTATACACTACCCCTATGCTGGAGCTAAATTCTGCTTTGACCCGGCCCGAACTCGACGTCTAGGGCTTCTTCTAAATTGCTGTGGTACATACCACTGATTCTTTCCAGCCACATGACTCTGCGGCATATGATCACATCACTCGTGATTTGGGGCCTCTGTTTTTGACACTTTAAATGGTCTACTGTATCACTCAACAAAGGCTTGGCAACATCGATGCTCAGAAGATTGCAAGCCAGCAAATCTCTCTGACATCTCTATTATTATGTTGGCCTATCCAAGTGGCCATGTAAAGTTTAAATCACTCACGCTCCCAACGCACGTTGGTGAGAACCAATCCTAAGAAGTGGTTCGCCATTGGTATGTATACCTATGCAGTTCGACCACCGAATACCTCCCGCTGCTGAGCGTACCATCCATGCCCGACTCATCAATGGATGAAAAGACAGATAGACACTCCATCGAAAAGGCGTCTGAGAAGGCGTCCGACGAACAAGTACAGATAAGTGATGAAAGTGTTGGGGATATTGCAAGGGCCGAGGCGGAGAGGAGCTCGAAGCGGTCGTCGGTGATCAATGTGCTTGTGTCCGGATTCGGCCTCTTCTCTGACGGGTATGCATTCCGAAATTCCCCTCTATTGTATTAACCAAACCCCAGTTACAATATCGAAATAATCGGATACATGAATGTGGTCCTCACCGACCTCTATCCAGATGCACAGACAACTGCCATGAAGACCCGGCTATCAAACTCTGCTCTGATTGGTGAGGTTGTAGGGATGCTCCTCTTCGGACTGTGCATCGACAGGTGGGGAGGAGGCTGGGGATTTTTGCCACTACCCTCTTACTGGTCTTCGGGATAACATTGGCGACCGCCGCGCATGGGAAGGATCCGACTGGAATGCTGTGGATGATGGTGGGTACTTGCTGGATTAGACTGTGACACATTCTCTGATCATGTTCGTCAGGTCATTTCCCGCGGCATAGCGGGAGTGGGTGCTGGTAAGTTCGCAGGCAATCGTGTCATATTGATACATCACCTGGCTACAATGGTAGGATAGCCCTGATACATCGTTGGCTTTCGTGGCCGTTCAGCTGATGTATCACATATATAAATATCCTGCCCCATTCTGGGAATGGGCCGTACCAGCGAGCTGGCCACTACGCACGGGCCACCCCCCGCCCAAATGCACCCTCGTCCAATTGTGGGTTGACATCGGGGAACGGGATCTCCGCATCAATTCGCAGTGGAAGCTTAATTTCGATGTTCGCATCTATTACTATTAATGCTTTACCGATGTTTCTCTTATGTAGCGCAGAAGCGGTGCGTGTCCCGTAGAATCACACATGTTTGTTTTTCCAACAAAACAAACGGTGCAGCATACAAAAACATACCGTGACCCATCGTTCAGTGCGCTTCCCCTCCATTCTCTGCATGAATATTATGCACGTTAATGGGCAACAACCTCGGCTAGCTACGGATCTCGCTTTCCTGCGCCCCGTCCAATGCGCGCACACCCTGTGTACTTCACGTATGTATTGCGTACTTCTCATCTTGGACGCGTCGAGGCCACCCTTTGATTCGAATTGATTAGTGTCCTCCAGTCCCCGGTTGGTTTACTATTTATTTATTGGTATGCCTCCCATCTGCCTTAATTAGCTGCCAGCGTTTTACATACATTACTACTATATATACCTCTAGGTAGTCCAAATCAATAACAGAGTTCCCCCTCGGGTTTGGTCCCAAATTGCACTCTTGCACCTTGTCCCACGTTCCCAGAATGTGTCTTTGCGCTTTTTTGAGCCTATTCCGGGCCCATATGAGACTATGCCAAATACCGCGACTGCGACCCATCATCAGGCATGCTATCCATTAAATATTAACACCAACAACTGTGAATTTCAGTGTGCGACGTCCAACTTGAATCGGTTGATTTATATATCTATTAGATTATCTATGCATCATCATGTATTTACAAGTGTGAGGCCAACACCGTTGGCAGATTGTCTGACTTTTACTCATTTTACATTTTCTAGGTACCACTCATGTCGTCCCCTCATAAAAACTATTATAACATGTCTAAGTGTTAATCTGACCATATCTTAGTACTTTACTTTATTTTTATAGCCATTATTTCTTTTCCAACGAGCCATGGTTCGTCTCTGGGCGTATCACGTGCGCAATGTTGAACTGTGTCGAGAGGCTGGGATTCCATAATCTCAACGTTCGATGCCGCTCAGCACTGAGCATTTTGCTCAGGTGCCTACCCTTGGACTACCCCAGAAACCACTGTAAGCAGGACCTGCCCTACAACAGCGAAGAATCCCAATCCAGGAATCCTTGACCTCGCAAGTCGCCAGCACCCACGGATGGACCCTGCAGGCTGCAATCACTGTTTCGAGGAGAATGGGTGGGAGTGTGAGGGCCGAAGGCTGCTAGCTATTGGTGAGTGGCCCAATCGTTGCTACCCATTTCCCAGTGATGAGGACGGGCAGAGTCACCATCGCCAACTTCCATCTGACAAGAGCGGTGTTAAACTTCAATGCTCTAATTGTAAGTGCCCTGCTTACATAATCCGGTGTCTATATAAGCACCCTAGATAACACCTTATCTTATCTTATCAGTAGATTAGATCCTAGATAGGAGTTAGGACTTTAGCACAGCCACATGGTCTGTGCACCATTTACTAGTATATAAGACCTCTCTGAACAAGAGACTAATACAAGTTCTTTTGCTCTCTACACCCGTGTTCTCAGCTCACTAAGTCTACCAAGTAAGTTAGCCAGTTCCGCTGTGCATTGTAGGTGCAGCTCAACAGGTTATGGGCCCTGACGCCCTGGTCAACCGCGCCTGAATAAGGCTGCAACCGACCAGCTGGCTGTCTTGGTCGCCATTACACGCGCTTGAAAAAGCTGTGTGAAATGCGCTTCCACTGGGTGTACCAGACGACTTGCGCGCCTGAATAAGGCTGCAGCTCACTGTCTGGAGGAGCTCTGCTCGATGCAATGCGTGTTATACATGCTTGCTTCATGCGCATCTCCTAGAAGCTCGCAGAGCGCAATGCGTGTTTTACATGCTTGCGTTATGCAACTTCACCACAACTACCTGAAAAGGTTATGTTGTTGGGTTAACCGTTACTGTGCCTGCAAAGGCATACATTTCTCTTCATTGTAACATGAGGCTAATGTCGCCCCCTTTACTAGACAACCTCAAACAATTTACCTTGATATCACAATGTCTTCAGGCGGTAAACTCGACATCAACTCCATCAAGAAACTCGATGGAACCAACTACCGTGACTGGGAAGAGAAAGTCGCACTTTCTCCGATTCAGCAGCCTCTGGCAGATCACCGCTGCTGATGGCCGCGAAATCGAGCCCACCAGCACTATGGATGGCACCGACATCGTCCCGCCTTCTGAGGACGCCCTCACTAAATTTTTCAACAAAGATGATCAGGCTCTTGGAGCCATTCTCCTGACACTCTCACCTGACATCGCCGCGCCATACAACGTACACCACGGCTCGTACTCTCTGGGCAGCCCTCAATACCAAATACGGGGTTGCTGACCCCTCTCAAGTATTTTTAGATTTCCGCTCTGCCCTTGCAGTCAAAATAGCGGAGATTCCAATCCGGAGCCTGAAATAATGGCTATGTCCACATTCTTCTCCCGTCTTACGGGAAACTCAGTCGTTCTTCCGCCTTTCGTACAGGCGATGATCTCCTCTCCGCCATCCCTTCCAAATGGGATAATGTGGGTTCGCAACTCTTGCAAACTCACTCCCATCCGCCCTCACATTCGAAATTGTGCGTATTGCCTTGTAAAAGAGTATCAACGTCGCACCGCCATCAAAGGGCCTGTCAGGCCAACAAAATCTCTGGCGTCAAACGTAAGGGCAAGAACCCTAACTGGAAGGAACATCGAAGGACAAGGCACCTGAGAGCAAGCCTACTGAGGCAAGCTCGTCGAAGGATAAGCCCAAGGACGACAAAGCCCGCTCTTCTAAGGGTGGCAATCGCGCCGAGCGTCGCAAGAAACGCCAAGCCAAGCAGGCTGATGAAGCCGCTTCATCCGATGGATCCGCACCCGACTCCACTTCCCAATATGGGAATTCCACTTGGTCTCGTCTGCATTCATCGAAGAGGTCATTGAGGAACCTCGCTTCGTTCGACAAGCCAAACCTCTCGGCCCCAAGGAACGCTCCCTCCTTGCGCGGCTACACGAAAACCTGCCCAGGTTTTCATGGGAGCCACACCGGGCATTCTGCCTGGTACCTATCCAACGTTTGAAAAAGCGTTAACACTTTCACAGCGTATTGGTGCCCCTGTCACCACCGAGACTCTCAAATCTCTTGAGGTCCAACAAATGGCGCAGCCTGAGCATCGCGTACTCAGGCAATTCCCGCCGGAGGATATTCAATTCTCCAACCACGCCCCACTCGACCACTCCTACTCCTCCTCGTCGTGCGCCAACACCGCGTGCACCCACTCCTGAGCCTGTGGCATCTCCGCCCCGCTCTAACACTCCGGATGGTATTAAAGACATCCTAATGCAAGAGGACGAGTACGATGATTGGCTCGAATCATACTGCGGACCTGAAGATGAAGGTACCGCATACGTCAACTATGACGTGGAGGCCTGGTCACCTCCGCCTAAGAAGCGAAGACTTACTCCGGTCTCTGAAGAAGACGATCGCGAGGATCCAGTGTCGATGGGTGAAGAACCCGAATTCGATCCTGAGAGTTGGGGAACTCGTTTGATGGTCAATCGTCAGTCACCGCCTCCTTTCTCCCTTATTATGAGACTAACAGTATCATTTTGCAGGGCGCTTTTCGATTAAATTTGGACTGCCCCATGTATTATAAATATGCATCATGTACTTCTTTGTCTGCCGGCCAAAGTGCCGAAATAAATAATCATTATGCCCTTTGGCATCTTGTAAGGGAAAAGCGAAACATGTCGAACACCAATGGTTAATAGACTCAGGCGCCTCCATGCACTTTACTGCATTATTGGATGATTACGTTGAACATTCAATAACCAAACCCAATCAATGTTGCTACTGCAACAGAAATGATTCAAATTGAAATACAAGGAACCGTTATCCTTGAAAACAATGTCTTACAAACAGATGGATCTTATAAAAAGCGACACACGCGCTTACATCCTGTTTATCACCATCCCCGATTAACTTCGCGAATTATATCCATGGGAGAATTACTTAATTCTGGATTATCGCTGAATGCATCATCAATGCGTTCATATTAGTAACAAAGGGACACGGCAATTAACCGCTGAAAAGCGTTTTCCGTGGGACACTACGTTCTGGGTAGACGCAGACATTGTTAACCAAACGGTTTAAAACAATCCTTATTTATCAATTCAATTGATCATATGACATCTGGCATCGCGCCTAGGTCATCCCTCGAAAGAGGTCGTGTCTAAGTCACGAAAACACATTAAAGACTTCCCACAGGGATTAATCATCCCGAAAAACCCACCTATATGCCCTGGCTGTGCATACGGAAAGATGCCTTCTTCATCTTTTAAACCTTCCGTCTCACGTGCCAAGAAGCCATTCGAATTGATTCATTCGGATTTAAAAAGCTTCCCGTGAAATCTTATCATGGGTATTCATACATCATTACATTCCTTGACGATTACACGTCATATGTTTGGATTTCACATCTAAAACATAAATCAGACGCCATTGGGGCATTCCGCACATTTCATGCGCTGGTAAAAAACCAATATAAAGCAAATATTAAACGCTGGCGTTCTGATGCAGGGGGAGAATATAAATCCCAGGAATTCATTGATGAATTGAAATCAAATGGCATTATAATTGAACAATCGGCACCCACACACCACAACAAAATGGGCGTGCTGAACGTATCAATAGAACCTTATGGATAAGGCAGAGTCTATGCGACATCACGCATGCCTACCTGGTTCATGGTGGGAATTTTCTGTGGAACAGGCGGTTCATATTTATAACCGTACTCCAATGGTACGCCTTAATGGCGAACTCCATATGAAGTCTTAAAGGGTGAAAGACCCTCTTAACACATCTACGTGTTTTGGCTGCGCTGCATACGTATATCTCCCACGAGAAAAACGTGCCAATAAACTTGCGCCCAAATCCGAGCTAATGATTTATCTCGGTCATGCGGATGGAATAAAAGGTTATCGCTTTATGCGAATTAAAAACCCGATTATCTTTATCGGTGTTACTGCAATCTTCGATGAAGATCACTTGCCGAAATGCAAACAAAAACTACGATAGCAGAACAACCTAAATTCCTCCAACTGAAGACTGGCTTAATCCGCCTCCACCGGAATCACATCATAGTTCACCAGATGTTCATCCGCGTACACTCTCAACTCCCCCTTCTCCGAAACATGAGAATAAACATCCTTGGGGACCCACAGTTGAAGAAGAACCGGAAGAAATTCCATCTCCAATTCCATCACGACAATCTTCACCAGAAATGGCAGATAACGTGAATTCCCGAAAGGGATAATAATCAACCGGTCCTTACACACACGCTTTTGAGCCCAATCGTGAGGAACAGGAAGAATGGAATCAATTACCAAGACGTAGCACTCGTCGAAAGATTGTGCCTAATCGTCCTGGAAATATTTATGGAGAAAAGAAATTACCATCTGAAATTGAACGAGACATTGCCAGTGAACGACATTGGCGTAAAAATGTCGAAAAAGGTCCTGAAAGGGATCTTCCGGACTATCCCTCTACCGACGATGAGGAACTTGAACTCATTCGTATATGTAGAGAGGAAGGGGGCAAATAATGGATTTCTTACTATCCAAAGCCATTCCTGTCAAAGACGAAGTTCCTACTCACTTCCGAGACATATTTAAGCTTGACAAAAAGCTTCAAAAAGAGTGGATGAACGCTTGCGAAGAGGAATTAGACTCCCTCAAGAATCGCGACATTTACGATATATGCGATCTGCCTAAAGGACGAAAGGCAATTCGTAATCGTTGGGTTTTCAACATCAAATCTGATGGACGAAAGAAAGCCCGTCTCGTAGCCAAAGGTTACTCTCAAGTCGAAGGAGTTGACTTGACGAATTATTCTCACCAGTAGTTCGATATGAATCTGTGCGTCTTATGATTGCAACAGCAGCCCTAAAAAGTGGGTAATTCTATCACTGGATGTTCGAACTGCCTTTCTATATGGCAAACTAGACGTCGAGATATATATGAGTCAACCAGAAGGCTTCGTCCGTAAAGGTCATGAGCGCAAAGTCCTGCGACTCAAACATGCCTTATATGGTCTGAAACAAGCTGCTCTTGAATGGTGGAGAGCACTCGTTGCGTCTATGAAAGAATTAGGATTTCAGCGCACTGTTTCAGATGCAGGCATATTCATACACCGATCATCTTCAAATCAAATTGTCATTGCATAGTTTACGTTGATGATGCCTTATTCTTGGGGCCTAATCGTCATATGTTATCAAGAAAAAGCAGAATTCATGCAACATGGGAATGCAGGGATCTTGGTGATGCTAAAGAATTCCTCGGAATGCGCATCTGGCGAAATAAAAACCAGATTAAACTTGATCAGAAACCCTATTGGTAAAGTATTGGAGCGCTTTGGAATGCTTAATGCAAAATCGCCAAAACCCCTTGCCTTATAAATATCTACCTCTGAAAAATGAGGGTCCAATAGATAATACCCTTCGAAGCAATATCAATCCGTCATAGGATCATTGCTTTACTTAATGTTGGGCACTCGCCCGACATAGGATTCGCTGTGATTAAAATGTCACAAATGAGCGCAAATCCCACTGAAGAGCATCTTAAACATGCACTTCAAATATGTCGTACTTAGCTGGAACCCAAGATTATGCCCTTGTATATAAAGGGGATTCGGGCGAAGGCTTAATTGCTCACACAGATTCCGATTGGGGTTCCGACCCTAATACAGGAAATCTACCTCCGGTTTTTTCACAAATCTTGCTTCCGGAGCTGTGACTTGGACGTCCAGATTACAAAAAACAATCGCTCAGTCATCTACTGAGGCAGAATATATTGCCATGTCAGACACTTGTCGACAAGTGGTTTGGTTACGGTCTCTCTTCGGAGAACTAGGAATCAAACTCAACAAAATACCAATTGTTGGCGATAATGAAGGATCAATATTCATTGGTTCTAATCCGGTCCAAGAACGACGGACCAAACACATTGAATCCGTCACATTACATTCGCGAATGTATGACGAAGGAAAAGTAGACATACTTTTCACTGAAGGAAATGTAAACCCTGCAGACATTCTTATGAAAAGTCTAGGGCACATCAAATTCAAAGAATTTGTACCTCAACTGGGACTTGAGTTTTACTCGTCTTGAAGTTATAGTATTGCTTATAACTCCTGCAAAGGTTGATTATTTGCATCCGCTGTTCTAAGCGAGGGGGAGTGTTAAACTTCAATGCTCTAATTGTAAGTGCCCTGCTTACATAATCCGGTGTCTATATAAGCACCCTAGATAACACCTTATCTTATCTTATCAGTAGATTAGATCCTAGATAGGAGTTAGGACTTTAGCACAGCCACATGGTCTGTGCACCATTTACTAGTATATAAGACCTCTCTGAACAAGAGACTAATACAAGTTCTTTTGCTCTCTACACCCGTGTTCTCAGCTCACTAAGTCTACCAAGTAAGTTAGCCAGTTCCGCTGTGCATTGTAGGTGCAGCTCAACAAGCGGCGGGTGGGACGGGGAATATTGGCAGGGTACTGGTGACGCTGCCGCACAGGCCCGCACTCAGGTCACTCAAAATGCGACCGTTAGTCGCGTCGGTGCTGGGTAGGCATGGACACAGTGCCGCAGGTAATAATGTGCTGCTCGGCGCCAGGCACTTGTGAGCCGGTGCCGTGGTACTGTGTCTAGTGGGGTATCTAACGTAGATATATGTATAAGAATGTCATATATATGTTTTATACAGAAAACACCAGGTGTTTTTTTTTTCAAATCTCAATCCCGTCGAAGATGCGAAGCGCGCCGTGAATACATTTTGGGCACGCTGACAAATTGAGCGCCCCGAGCAAATGGATCGCGCACGCTATGCTCGTGCACAGGATGGTGGGAAGCGGCATGCTTGGGAAGCTATCCTGCTGGGGCTGCTGACATCAGCAAAACCAAATATTTGTCATAGAGGCTGTAGAGAGTCATAGAGGGCCATAGATATAGTAGTAATTTTTATAGACGAGCATAGTATTTTATAGATATTATAGTGAGTCATAGTAATCTAATACATTTCTGTAGAAGGCCTTAGCCAGGCATAGACAAGGCGGCCGGTGGGTTTACAAGTTTCAGTATCAAAGCAGGAGCGGCGACGGGTACGGGTACGCGCCGCACGGATCAACCGCGGGTGTCTTGGATGCCCGCAGTTCATCGACATGCTGCGGGTTCCCCCACCGTGTCCTTTTGCCTCGCGGCGTCGTTCCACACGTCGATTGACGCTGGCGAATGACAGCGCGAGGGTGGGGAGGTTCGGTGAGGTAGCCGCGGGATAGTGCGTATGAACCCACGAGGACGATACGGTAGATTCGTGTTAATAGCTGCTCCCTCGTATGCGAGGCGGCCAGCACTTCTCTTATCTGCATGAGAGCGTGTGGGCGGACGGGGTGGGACGATCCCCGTCGTTTTGCTGCGTGTGTGTTGTGCGCCGATCCAAAGATGGTCGTGGTTGTGGTCGCGCAGCGGCGTCGGCTTTGACCTGGCAGTTGTTGTTTGTACATCGCTAGTCTCGTTTTTGCGACCTGAGGGGTTCACGACGTTACGATGAGAAAATACAAAATGAGCGAGCATTGCACAGAATGAGGTGGCTCAGCCGCTTACCTTGGGCCTGGTGAGGATTCAGATAGGTAGACCATTGACAGCGGGGGTGACGAATTCGAAGTTGTGATATCATCAGTGGAGAATCTGGAGTGCTGGGTCCGTGCGTGGGTCCGATTTTCAGTCGGAGTTAGAATTGACTTGCGAAAATCTTTGCGCATCCCCAACTGATGTCTTCACTCCGCCCCACCACCTTGTCCTTTGCATGCCCTCCATACATGTCGCCCTATATGCGCACCATTACATGGATTATTGACTCTGAGCCCGGCCCCTAGGACACGCAGGCCCGCACTCAACACCTCTCCTACGTAGTGCCTCCATTACTGAGCTGGAGCCCTCCCACATTCCAACTCGGTGACTGTAGGTACATGAATCGGTCCATCTGGCCTCGCCTGTCACTTACAGGCTTCCCTCGATTGCACCAACCTGCCTTATGCATGATATGTTCTGCGGTGATCTGGTGTGTGATGTATCCACCTCTCTTAGCTTAATGCGCCCCAATCTCCATGCTGAGGTATGTTTCCTTTACTATATGATTGTGCATACCACTTACTGTGAGTCTGCGACGATCACAAGGGATTAAGTTAATTAGTGAGACCGAGCAGGCCGTGGGGTAGCACTGATAGTGGCACATTGGCCTTGGTGTATGTATGATCCCCCCCATTTCCTGTGGCTGTATTGCCCATCTTGTATACCGATTCATGTATCTAATCATAATTAAATGTTTTATTATTGCAATTTGCTCGAAACTTGAACGGAACAGCTGGATGGTCTGATAGTGAATAAACATGAGATTATCAGCACTACATAGTTCTTTATAGATATACCAACAGGCTGTATAGCACTCTGTAGAATTCTATAGATCATGCTGATAACTCCTGAGTACTATAAAGAAATAGACCTGTACTATAGGCACTATGACACTATAATCCACTATGGGCCACTCCTGAGCACTCCCCCGGGATTACCTGCTTTGCTGATGGATGCCCTGCTATTAACTGGCAGGTAAGTGATGTATCATATTGGATTGTCGATTAAGGCTAACGATGTATCACGGCTATATTATAACTGTGGTGCGATGATGTATCACTATGCCAGCATCTGGTGAAGTTCGTTCAGTAATTCCGCTTACTTTGAATCTGAGGGCTTCGTTCAGGTGGTGAATATTCCGTCTGCGCAACCCAGGCTACTGAGGCCGCTGACGAGAATAAATAGTGGGTACCAAGCCGATCTCCTGAGCACCCGTTAACCTCAAATAGTGTGCAGAAACGTCGCGGGGCCCTCGTTGGAAGCGCCACCATGGCGTCCCTCACGTCCGGATTCATTTCCGCCGCTCTTGTCTCCGTCATTGTCATCGCCGCATATGGCGGCAAGGCTACGAACGGCGTCTGGAGGATCTGCTTCGGCGTCGGAATATTCGTGCGTTTCGTTTTTCTCCACTAATTGCACCGTGTTTGAGTCTATCCAGCTTCCGCTGGTCATCTTCCTCTTCCGCCTGCGAATCGTCAACTCCACCCAATTCCACAAGCATGCAATCCGCGACAAGCGCAAGTTCCCACTCTGGCTCGCTGTCAGGCGATATTGGAAGCCCTTGCTTGGCTGTGCGGGAACTTGGTTCCTCTAGTGAGTATGCGCTTCTAATGTCTCCAATTTCCAATTGTGAACCAAACACTACCCACAGTGATTTCATATCATATCGTACGCCCACATTTGACCATCCATTGCGCCGCTCATAACCTCAACATACATATAGCATTCGGTCTGCTCACACCGACCATCGTGGCAGGCTTCGGGTCACAGACGCTTCTACAGAGTACGGGATGGTCCGCCGTCATCAGCCTGTTTTCCCTCCCAGGCGCCATCATCGGGTGCGTCATACTCCCTCCAAATGTTCACCCCACTGATCTGAAATTTACCCCCAGTGGGTTCCTGGCAGACGTAATTGGTCGCCGCCGAACTTTCGCGTTTGGATTCTCCCTCGTCGCAGTATTCGGATTCATCATTGGCGGGGCGATGGTGCCACTCCGTGCTAAGTTCCCAGCATTCGTCGTTCTATTTGGCCTTTTCCATTCTTTCTTGTCACTGGGTCCCGGCGTGCGTCAATCCCCACCAGTCTCGCGTTTATTCACTGTGATTTCCAGACCTGCACTTTCATTGTCTCGGCCGAATCGTTCCCAACACCCCTGCGGGGACACTTCCTCGGGCTCTCCGCGGCGATGGGGAAAGTTGGCGCTGCCATGTATGTTCCTCTTGTCTTCTCTGCTTCCCCTCGCCATTCACGTACCTTTATAGCGGTACACAGATATTCCCTGCTATTATAGCAAGCTACCCAACCGAAATCAAGGGTCAGCAGGTCGCCTTCCTCATTGGTGCAGGCATTGCCGTGCTCAGTACTATAATGGTGTTGACCCTGATCCCGGATCGCGAGAAGCAGCTCGAGTCGGAAGACGCGTTATTCAAGGCATATCTGGAGGAGAAGGGATGGGACACCGGCAGGATGGGGCTGAGGCTAGAGGATTGAATGGCTCAGTGTATTTACAATGGGCGGCTCATGCGCGCTAGGGGGGTTATGAACTTGAAGGGTTATATAGATAATGATGACATCGTGTCGGGATAGGGTTGTAATGTGACCGTATGCCCAGGTAGCTTCGGGTGCGAGCTAGGTGAATAGTTCTGCGATCGATCCGGCCGTCGATCCTAAGGCCTAAAGGCGCCAAATACTAAATTCTTCATCCGACCACAGCTTATGTAGTAGATTCGTTTTGGCACATCGGATTTGTTTACTTCTCGTGGAGATGCCAAACTTTGGCTTCGATGTTTGCGATGATGACCGTGAACCTGCTGTCAATGTCACCATCCAAGGGCCCGGCGCCTAAGCCTCGGACAGTTTTACTCTCAGCCTACTTATCGTGAAGATGCCGAACTTTGAATCGAGGCCCCTTTGCAAAAATTTAGAGCAGGCCATACGTCCCCATTTTGCATTACCCCCTTACGCTGGTGCTTTAAAATGATACTTACTCAAGTGACACGGCCCGAGCTCGACCGCTAGGGCTTCTAAATGGACTGTAGTACATTCCGCCAATTATCCTCAGCCGCATGGCCCCGTGGCATGATATCACTTACTCTACAATTTGGGGCTCCACTGGCGCTCTAACGGCTCCAGTGCACTACCCACAAGGGTTCAACAACATCAATATACCATATATCGTTGACACCTCTATTATTATGTTGGCCTACCCAGATGGCCATGTAAAGTTTAAATCACTCACGCCCCCAGCGCACGTTGGTGAGAACCAATCCCAAGAAGCAGCTCCCTACTCGTATGTATACTCGCGCGTTCGTCAATCGAGTACCTCCTGCTGTTGAACGCGCCACCCACCCATGGACGAAAAGACAGATAGACGCTCCATCGAGAAGTCATCCGAGAGGGCATCCGACGAACAAGTACAGATAAGTGATGAAAGTGTTAGGGGCGTCGCGAGGGCCCAGGCAGAAAGGAGCTCGAAGCGGTCGTCGGTGATCAATGTGCTTGTGTCTGGGTTCGGCCTACTCTCCGATGGGTACGATACATCCCAATTCCTCACCATCGTATTAACCAAATTTCAGTTACAATATCCAAATAATTGGATACATGAATGTGGTCCTCACCGACCTCTACCCGGATGCGCAGACGACTGCTATGAAGACCCGGCTATCAAACTCTGCTCTGGTTGGTGAGGTTGTCGGGATGCTTCTCTTCGGCCTATGTATCGACAGGTGGGGGAGGAAGCTGGGGATGTTTGCCACCACCCTTTTACTGGTCTTCGGGATAACATTAGCAACTGCCGCGCATGGGAGGATCCGACTGGGATGCTGTGGATAATGGTGGGTGGTTACCGAATTAGGTTGTTACACTGTTTTCGATCGTATTATCAGGTTGTCTCCGCGGTATAGCGGGAGTGGGTGCTGGTGAGTATTACAACGGCTCCGCACCTCGATCCGAAGTTCCAACAGGCGGTGAATACTCTGTCTGCGCAACCCAGGCCACCGAGGCTGCCGACGAGAATGACTAGTAGGTACCAAACCGGTTTCCTGAGCACCCGTTAATCCCAAGTAGTGTTCGGAAACGCCGCGGAATCCTTGTCGGAAGTGCTACCATAGTCTCCCTCAATTCCGGGTTCATATCCGCCTCCATTGTCTCCATCATCGTCATCGCTGCATATGGCGGCAAGGCCACGAATGGGGTCTGGAGGGTCTGCTTCGGCGTCGGAATATTCGTGCGTTTCGTCGTCCAGCTCCAAAAGTTGTAGCATCTCATGTATATATATCCAGCTCCCGCTCGTCATCTTCTTATTTCGCCTCCGAATTGTCAATTCCACACAATTCCATAAGCACGCGATCCGCGACAAGCGCAAGTTTCCGCTCTGGCTTGCCGTCAAGCGATATTGGAAGCCCCTGCTTGGCTGTGCGGGCACATGGTTCCTCTAGTGCGTATACACTCTCGATGCCTCCAATTTCCGATTGCGAATTCAATTGAGACATACACTGGCAGTGACTTCATAACATATCGTACGCCCGCAGCTGTTCATCTATTATACCACACATAACCCTAACATATAGCATTCGGTCTGCTCACACCGACCATCGTGGCGGGCTTCGGATCACAGACGCTTCTGGAGAGTACGGGATGGTCCGCCCTCGTCGGCGCATTCTCCCTCCCAGGCGCCATCGCTGGGTACATTATTCTTCCTTCAACCACCATTTCGCAGATCTAAATTCGCCCTCTCCAGCGGATTCCTGATAGACAGAATTGGTCGCCGACAGACCTTCGCATTTGGGTTCTCCCTTGTCGCAGTATTTGCATTCATACTTGGTGGGGCGATGGTGCCGCTCCGTGCGAAATTCCCAGCGTTTGTGGTTCTGTTTGGGCTATTCAACACTTTCTTGTCACTGGGTCCCGGCGTGCGTAGATAGATCTTCATTGGTACCACGCTTATTCACAGTCGCTTCTAGATCTGCACTTTCCTCGTCTCAACCGAATCATTCCCAACACCCCTGCGGGGGCACTTCCTCGGAGTCTCCGCGGCGATGGGCAAAGTTGGAGTTGCCATGTATGCTTCTCTTGTCTCCCCACTCCCGCATACCCGTAACGCGCCTCTCTAGCGGCACACAGGTCTTCCCCTCCATCATAGCGAGCTACCCCACCGAAATCAAAGGCCAGCAGGTCGCCTTCCTCATTGGTGCAGGCATCGCGGTGCTCAGTACTTCAATGGTGTTGACACTGATCCCGGATCGCGAGAAGCAGCTCGAGTCGGAAGACGCATTGTTCAAGGCGTATTTGGAGGAGCGGGGATGGGATACCAGCAGGATGGGGCTGATAACAGAGGATTGAATAGCTCAATGTATACTGGACCAGCGGCCCGCTTGTACTGGGGGACTATAGGGGATCATTTCATTTTTCGGTTTCAGTTCAGCGCCATGATACCACGAGAGGGTCGTATGTCGACCGATGATGTTTCAAGTGTGCATGTCGCCGCTCGCATTTTCAGATCAGGCTTGAGAGCTTGAGGTATCACTGGGCGCTTTGTGTCCGCAAGACCGCGGTTCAATGTCGAGTATTTCTTCCCATGAAGACGCTCTTCAAATGTGCCGACTCTCCTATTCATCACACTCTTGCTCGTAGCCACTGCGGCGACGATAATTTCCTGGGTAATAGGGACCAGGGTATAAGTGTATGTATTGCGTATGAGGATATACGTCTTAGAAGGGATAAGGAAATTTGTACGTGCACGCGTGAAGAAGGGCGGAGTGGGGGGCATGCGCCTGTGCAAGAAAGGGGGCGAGGCGTACGTGCATAGATGCGTGGAGAGAGCGTAGGTTTGTAGAAGTGGGAACGGCGTAGACGGACGTCAAGATCAGGCCACCCCGACCCTCCCATTACATTAACTCTTGGGATCGATTACAGAGCTAGCTCGCATCCGAAGCTACTCGAGAATACAACCCTACCGCGACATAATGTCATCAGATCAAAGTCATTGATATAATCCTTCAGGCTCTCAACCCCCCTAGCGCCCCCGAGCCACCTATTGTGCATACATTGGGCCACTCAATCCTCCAGCCGAAGCCCCATCCTGCTCGTGTCCCACCCCTTCTCTCCCAAATACGCCTCGAACAACGCATCTTCCGACTCGAGCTGCTTCTCGCGATCCGGGATCAGGGTCAACACCATCACAGTACCAAGCACCGCGATCCCTGCGCCGATGAGGAAAGCGACCTGCTGGCCTTTTATTTCGGTGGGATAGCTCGCTATGATAGCGGGGAACACCTGTGTGCCACTATGAGGGAACGTGAATGGCGAGCGAAGCAGTGGAGACAAGGGGAATGTACATAGCAGCGCCAACTTTCCCATCGCCGCGGAAGCCCGAGGAAGTGTCCCCGCAGGGGCGTCGGGAACGATTCGGCCGAGACAATGAAAGTGCAGGTCTAGAAATGACTGTGAGCAAGCGCGAGACTATCGTGGTCGACGCACGCCAGGTCCCAGTGACAAGAAAAGATGGAAAAGGCTAAATAGAACGACGAATGCCGGGAATTGGCATGGAGCGGCACCATCGCCCCGCCAATGATGAACCCGAGTACTGCGACGAGGGAGAATCCAAATGCAAAGGTCCGGCGACGACCAATCAAGACTACCAGGAACCCACTGGGGGAATTTCAGGTCAGTGGGGTGAACATTTGGAGGGAGATGACGCACCCGATGATGGCGCCTGGGAGGGAAAATATGCTGATGACGGCGACCATCCTGTAATCTGCAGAAGAGTCTGTGACCCAAGCCTGCCACGATGGTCGGCATAAGCAGACTGAATGCTATATATATATTAGGGTTACGTGTGATGCAATAGATGAAGAATGGGCATACGATATGATATGAAACCACTAAAGGTTGCGTTTGAATTCATAAGTGGAAATTGGAGATATCGGAAGCGCATACTCACTAGAGGAACCAAGTTCCCGCACAGCCGAGCAAGGGCTTCCAATATCGCCTGACGGCGAGCCAGAGCGGGAACTTGCGCTTGTCACGGATCGCATGCTTGTGGAATTGTGTGGAGTTGACGATTCGCAGGCGGAAGAGGAAGATGACCAGCGGAAGCTGGACGGGCTCAAAACTGGCACAATTAGGAGAGAAAAACGAAACACACGAATATTCCGATACCGAACGAAATTCTCCAGACACTGTTCGTGGCCTTGCCGCCATATGCGGCGATGACGATGTGGAGACAATACCAGAGAAAATGAATCCGGACGTGAGGGATGCCATGGTGGCGCTTCCAACAGGGCCCCGCGGCGTTTTTGTACACTATGTGGGGTTAGCAGTGTTCAGGAGACTGATTTGGTACCCACTATCCATTCTCGTCGCAGCCTCAGTAGCCTGAGTTGCGCGGACGGAATATTCACCACCTGGATGGGGAGTCCTCGCATCCAAAGTGAGTAGATTGCTAAACGGACTCACCGGCACCCACCCCCGCTATGCCGCGGGAAATGACCTGATGAACATGATCAGATCACTTGTAACAGTCTAATTCGGTAAATACCCACATCATCCATAGCATCCCAGTCGGACCTTGCCATGTGCGGCGGTTGCTAATGTTGTTCCAGAGACCAGTAAAAGGATGGTAGCAAACATCCCCAGCTTCCTCCCCCACCTGTCGATGCACAGCCCGAAGAGGAGCATCCCTACAATCTCACCAAACAAGGTGGAATTTAACAGCCGGGTCTTCATGGCATTCGTCTGCGCATCTGGATACAGCGCGGTGAGGACTACATTCATGTATCCAATTATCTGTATATTGTAGCTGAGATTTGATCAGCATGATAAAGGAGGGATGGTAGAATGCATACCCTTCGGAGAACAGGCCAAATCCAGACACAAGCATATTGATCACCGACGACCACCTCGAGCTCTTCTCTGCCTCGGCCTTCGTGGTGTCCCCAACACTTCCATCATCGGTCCGTACTTGTTCGTCGAATACCTTCTTGGAGGCTTCTCGATGGAGTGTCTATCTGTCTTTTCGTCCATTGATGAGTCGGATGTGGGTGGCACACTCGACAGCGGGAGGTGCTCGATTGGCGAAAGCGGCGAGCCACTCCTCGGGATCAGTGGTTCTCACCAACGTGTGCTGGGAGCGTGAGTGATTTAAACCTTACATGGCCACTTGGATATAGACCAGAATAATAATAGAAATGTCTGGGAGACTTTCTGGCTCGCAATCTTGGGCCGGGTATCGATGTCGCGCCAACCCATTGTGAGTGATAAAGTATACCATTTACCGGGTTTCCGAGTCCCACGCACTTGTGCCTCACAAAAAAAAAGTAAATGTTTCCATATTATGTAATAACATTTGCTTCTGTGAGGCACGAGTAGACAGCACACCAACCATAACATCGCCGCTTCAGAGCCCCAGAAAATTATGGGCTGCCAATTAGTACACTAACTTCCCGATCGATTGCTATTTCTGATGCGAAAAACGAATAATATTGTACGGGCGCTGGCTCCTGCTAGTTATGCGTAGACATTTTTACTCACCCGCGATAGCAGACACATCACACTCTCCAACGACACCAAACAGTGCAACTAGATGTCCCTTTGTACCTGCAGTGTTTGCTAGAAGCAGAAATACTAGTAGGCATTCTATAATCTCGAATCCACGTGCCTAACTTAGTTACCTCATGTAGACCTATGGTGCACAAGGCCAAGCCACCACTGATTTGGACAGTGGCCAAATCGGCGGGTGAAAAAAATTTTAAAATTTTCACCGCAATTTGAGCCAAAGATGGCTCCAAACAGGCTTGATGCATAATGTTTGATGCCCAAAATCTCTTATTTTGCTGGTAGGGGTTCCCAAAGTGGGTGTAACCCTAAAACCTCACCCACCAGCATGATCAGTAATTCCCATATATAGTAATAATTTCCTTATTTGGAATGCATTACATCACCTGGCCAAATTTGTGGACCAAAAAAAATTGAAAACTCTGTCAATTTTGACCCTAAGCAAAATCGGTCTGGTAGTTTTGTTCCTCTCATCAAAAGGAGTGTTTTTGTCAGAGGAATAAGGAAATGGGTAAAATTTACGTCAGCTACTTCTGTTGTACAAATGTAGTGGTGGTTAAGTCTGTTGCACCATAGACAGGCCCGGAGGCGTCCATAAATGATAATATGTTTATCCCGAGCCCCTGCCCCGAAGTCGTTGAGGAGGGTATTCTTAAAGGAGGGAAGTGAGAACGTTGGGAGGAGCGAAAGAACGACCTCACCCTGGGAAACCAATTGGTGCCCAGCGCTATCCCCGACGCGCCGGTTTGCGAATTCTATGTAAATATCAGGCGAGTGACGTGCAAGTGATCGTCGATTAGGCTCTTTGGGCGTTTGAACGCTGGTGGTGCATTGGGAGCCTTGGACGCGTCGCTACCGCAAAGTCCACGGCTTGGACTATTTTCCGCCCTTGCCATGGCTCTCTTGATTAATATTAATGTTGATTACTGATAGATGCGAATATAAGGTGATGATCCGGCTCGTGGCCAGTTGCGATGTTGGTGGCTAGCCCGAGTCGCCTGCCAGTTCTGGTCCCTGGAGGATCGGAGATCTGGCCGCATAATGTGAGTGTTTGTTTATTTTTCACGAAGATGCCACACCCCAACCAGCACAAATGGTTCACCTTGTTCTCTCAGCTGGCAACATTCCTCATTACCTTCATATTCATTATCTGCTACTTAGTCTCACGCGGCTTCAAGATGACGATATATATATCAATTGGCACCCCGGCGGCGACAGCCGATCAAGTCTCATAGGGGAAATCTCAGGCTATCCGCTGACGCGACACTAGGCTTACATGTACTGCTTCGGTCGGTTAGGGGGCTCATTGTAAACTCGGACCAATATGGTACGTAGATGACTGTCTCCACGCGATTGCGCGGTTCATTTTATGATCAGGACGGCGACACCCGCATTGGGCAGTATGTACATCTTGTCTATCGGGAGGGCCCGTTTGGTCTATACACCAACAGGCGGGAGGAAGAAGCCGATGTTCGCCACTACCATTTCGCTGGTCTTCAGCATAACATTAGCGACCATCGCACATGACATGGACCCGAAAGGGCGCTGTAAATGATGATGGGTGGTCGCCGAATTGAGTTGCCGCGCTGTTTTCAACCATGCTCATCAGGTCTTTTTCCTTCAATCAAGCGATGAACATTCTGTCTGCGAAACCCAGGCCACTGAGGTGGTTGATGAGAATAAATAGTAAGTGTCAAATCGGTCTCCTGAGTGCCTATTGACTCTAAATAGGGTACAGAAACGCCGCGGAATCCCCGCCGGAAGTGCCACCGTAGTTTCCCCCACTTCCGGATCCATGCTCTCATCCGTTTTCAGTCATCGCCGCATATCAGCAGGACCGCGAATGGCGTCTGGAGAGTCTGCTTTAGCGTCGGGGTGTTCGTCTATTTAGTCATCCCGCTCCAAATATCTCTTCACAGTATATCCAGCCCTCACCCGCCATCATCTTCCGCCTCGGGGTTGAAATTTTCACCCACTTCCACAGGCATGCGATTTATGACAAAAAAATTCCCACTCTGGCCTGCCGTCAAACGATTCTCGACGTGTATATGCACTTTCAATCCATTCAATTCCCGACTGCGAATTCAAATGAAATCTGTAGTAATCTCATAACATATCCTACGCCAGTTGTTCGTCTGTTGCACTACCACAACTACAAGCAGCACTCGGCCTACCGACCATTGTGGCGAGCTTCGGGTCACAAGCACTTCTGGGGAGTGCGGGATGGTCCGCCGATGTCAATACATCCTCCATCCCAGGCGCCATCCTCGTGCACATCGTTTGTTCTTCGACCACTATTCCGCCGATCTAGGTTTCGTCCCCTCTAGCGGGTTCGTGATAGATGTGATTGGTTGCCGCCAGACCTTCGCATTGGGACCCTCTCTTGACGCAGTATTTGGGTTGATTAGTGGGGCGATAATGTCGTCTCGTGACATTCCCGGCGTTCGTTATTCTACTTGGGCTATTCAATTCTTGTCACTAGAAGCCGGCGCGCGTCGACTCTTGCTGGTATCGTGCTGGTTCGTAGCCACTTCCAGAATTTCACTTTCCTCGTACCACCACAATCAAAGGCCAGCAAATCGTCTTCCTCATCAGCGCAGGCACTGCGATGCTCAGCACTGCGAATGCTGTGGACACTGATCCCGGGTCGTGAGAGGCGGCTCGAGTCGGAAGATGCGTTGTTCAAGGGGTAGCACTCTCCCGTCGTTCTCCATTACACCCATGTGGGGCGTGCTTCTCAAAGATTGAACCCTGTGTCAAGTTCCGCCGAGAAGGGCCGCGATTGTTGGAAGGAGTGATATCGGACTAGGGTTGAGATCCAATACTTTAACAAAGGTATCATTTCCCAAATGCATAGATTTCCCATCACCAGTTTAGTGTCGTACTACATCTCAGGATGATAGATATTCGTGTATGCATATGCAACACGCCACTCCATCACGGAACTTGTTCACTCCGGTAGAGGGACCCGAATATCGAGGGGTTCAATACGACGCGGGTGCATTGCTGTCAAGGATGTGAATTCCATTCGACCTGTCATAGATCCGACGACCTGGGCCATCATTCCGACACATGGACTTGAACCTTGCCTTAATTGAAGAGACACCGTGGGGTCAGTGAATCCTTGTTCATTGCGTGGGGCCGACGGCGGTAAGCTTGCAGTCCAACGGAAAGCCCTATTGGGCGATTCTATTCATGTTTCGACGTTTGAGTCTCAAATACCATATTGAGTAACGTTGGTCATTGAATCCTACCCTTGCCCTCCATAATTCTGCCACTCACGGACTCAAGGTGTACCAATCAGGCGTTCCGGTGCTCGGGATCCGCTCTATTCTATCTCAATCGTTTGGCTAATTCATCAGGTTCCCCGTTCCTCGTGCCCATTCTGCCCAGGGGATCGTTGCTAGTTTCAGTGTGGATAGCCTTCTATAAATATTGGCTCCACTCCGATTCCTGGCCTCTTTCATGGCACCATCAGCGGTAGAGGGTCACTATCAATATGGCGTTATCGTGGATGTTGGATCGAACGGCCCACAAATTTATACATGCGATGAAAAGTCGGCCTCAACAACGCGTCCCCCCACTATTGAGACTGCCTGGCCTCTCCGCTCCAAGGACAAGAAAATGGCAGAGATAAATCAGATATTTGACCTCGAATGCACATATACGCCCCCAAATCTCAACCTTTTGGCCTCCGCCGATGCACCTCGCTATGCGTGCCTACTTTCACGATGTGGTAGTGAAGACGAGTAAGATCAGGGGACGTCCATAATTATATCCCTTCCCATACCCCAAGCAGGCAGATTTACGAAAACACAGCAATTTTTTGGACGCCGCATACGACGCTTCGCGAGCATCAGCAAAACAAAACATCACTACAGCCACTATGGTCACTAGGGTACACTATAAACAAATAGACATATACTATGGACTACTATAGAGTAGTCCATAGCATTGTTGTGTTTTGCTGATGAGCAGAAGCTGGCCCATGCCCAAATCGTGCCTATGGTGCACAGTGGGAAAATGTATGCACAGCGGAAGATGTCGATGAGGGCATATACGCATTGACTGCCCGGAACTGTGGTTTTTCTAGCGGGAGCTTATTGCATGGAAGTAGGCCGCGGAAGCCTCTTACTGGTGGATATCCTTTCTTGTTACGCGGGTACCTGTTGCTATACACTCCAGCCATATTACTTAGCACTTGTCTTTCTGATCAAATTGTTTGCCTGGTATCGAGGCCGGCGATCCTCCTCCAGTGGGGCCATTGCGCTGATTGTGGTGAAGGATTACAATGCATTTCCTGTCGGAATTTCAAGCTCCCGCATTGCACTCCCCGCTGATGAGAAGTTACTTTCCGTGGCGCACCACACCGCCTTAATGTATCATAAAGCAGCAACAGCAATAATCATTCACCAATTCCTTAGTCTCCCATCGCTTGCTTTACAAATTACCTGCCCCTTTTCTACCGAAGAGAGGTCGATACTGATATCCAATTCCTGCCTAATTCTCAAGAATCTCCAGTCTCGATTCATACACCACCCTTGGCCCAACACCAGCCGTACATCCTCGCCGCGATGACGCTTGGCTGAATTATTCACTTGGCCATATCGAGGCTAACGATCCTCGCCTAGTGGTGCCATACTCTTGGCTGCGGAGAAGGATCGCAGTCTCTTCCCCCAGGCTGTCTTGTCTGTGCACTATTCTTCCCGCCGGCGAGAGATAGCCCACCGTAACATACCACCCCGCTCGAGGACCAGAATGGGATCTGTATTGGTAGCCTGTCCATCTTACAACAATAAGTCGTCAGACAACGTTCTGAATATACCTAGAATTATGTTGTATTAGTTATCCGTGTTATATAGAGGAGTTTGCAGTAGGCATATATCGGTGCCGCTAAATTCCCTTCTCCAGAATAGGAATAGGACACCTAGATCCAATCTGCTGTTGAAATATCAAGCATGATATTAAAGCCAGTCCTAGGTCGGCCATCGCTGGACGACAGAGCGGGTCGTACCAAAGAAGGGCTGCGAGAACCACCGGGCAGGCACCCATAAGATAAGCCTAGCAGCCTAACAGCACCTTCTTTTGGACTGATGCGATTCAGCCGCGAATACATCAAAGCCAAAGCACACCCTCGTCGAGTCATTCAAATGCGGAAAACGCACCGAGAGGATGGGCGAACCCACAGGCCACCCCCATGGGTTTCCCTATTTCTGATTCACTTGGTTGACAGTCTACAAAAGACTTCTGGAACCCGCACCATATCTACTGATCGCGGTTCAAGAATATTAATGTAAATGTGAACTGCGATAGAATGGGAACATTTTACCCCGATCCTGGGGAATGCGGAGCCACCAGCGCGCGCAATTCTATTCCTGATCGCATCAGATCTGCCTCACCATAAATAAACCGATTCGGCGCTGGGCGCGATTGATTCACTCGCACTTGTGTTTCGTCCCACCATCGTGGGTTTGCTGCCAGTGAGGTGTGAATCCGCGTCATCAATGAACCAATCTTCCTTGTTTCATGGAGTATGACGATTGTAGGGGATGATGGACTTATGAAACGTGAGGGCGACGAACCACGAAAACATATTCCCAGAGCTCGGCGCTAACAAATGTGAACTGGATTGAAACTTGAGACTCGGATTGGCAATGAGAACTATTATTTTATTGTGTCAAGCGATAAATATGTAAGAGGGGAACGGAATCTTTGTCTCTGGTTTTTCTAGGATTGTGTTTGGTTAACACCCTCAGAAATAAATATACATTATTTTTAGACTAATGGTTGTCTTTGTTGGTTAACTATGCGCGAGGTGTACAAATGATGTAATTAATGGGAGGTGTATACGAGGGAGTGAAATGAATGGGATCTAAGGAATGGGATGAGTGAGGGAAGGTGGGGAGTGATGCGGGCGAAAGCCGGGAGGCTTCCCGGCCCAGCAGAGACTTGGCGCTCCGAGCAGAGCTGTGATACCCTAAGTTAGTAGGAGAGGTCAGTGACGCGTCGAGAGTGATGCTCGGTACCCGGTTTGGATAGGATCTGGGCTTACCCGGTTAGGGCTGTGCGTTGAGGTTTTCTGAGACGGCACGTTCTATCGCATCATGCACAGGGGGAACTGCTTGCATGTATGGGGCTAAGATCTGGGCGTGCTTCGTCAGATAGGTAGCGAAAGCGTCGCTAAGCCAGCGCCCTTTGATCTTCATGACCTCAAATGGGACGCCCCGGAGGAGATACTCTAGGGTGGCTCCGATGCGGATGCCGTGGCCTTGGAGGGGGATTAGGCCTGCTCCTCTGGCCGCTTCTGCAACGCGCTCGATGAATTTCGGCTTTGTGAGCGGCTTGATTGCGTTTTTGAAGAGATACGCGAAGAGGGGGCCGTCTGCGGGAGGCTTATTGAGTTGTAGGTGATGTGCGAGCGCCGCGTTGGGATCCGTGGGGCCGGATTGGGTCGACCATGAGACCGTCTCCCCTAATGGGGCCGTTTTTGTACGTGGGAGGTGGAAGGTGGTCGACTTTAGGCCGTTTCGGTCTGTGTCAGAGCCGATGTCGGCCGGAGTGGTGTGGACGGCGCTGTCGAAGCCATTTAGCTTGGGGATGGTGAACTCGCCCAGGCGTGCGGCAGCGTAGAAGGTGGTGGTGAGGCATGCGTAGACGGCGGCGTCGAAGTGCGTGCTGAGATCGAGCTGAGACTTCACCGCGGCGATGAAGGCCGGGGTGTAGGGGAGACACTTTTTCCGTTTTGATGAAGCGGGAGTCATTTTCTTGGCGGCCTTTAGCAGAGCTTGCATTTCTGGTTCGTTGACGGCCCAGGTAGCCCCGTGAAGGACGTGCCATGCTCTGACACCGTAGAAGTAGTTCGCGATCGTTTTTCCCGAATATGCCCCCGCGATGGATGCAATGAATGCTGCCAGAAGGTTTGAGCTGGCGGGGAACCGTTCGGGCTCTGGGATCCCCTTCGTGTCGCAGTAGACGTGGAAGACAAGGAGTCCGGAGCCGTAGGATTCTGCGGTGGACTCTTCCCAGCTGCGGGACATTACCTCTTCGATGCGTTCGATGTCTGGGGCGGTGAGATGGGTCTCCTTGCCGTTTGCATCGCGGGTGCTCCGGGGATGGAGTGGCCTCCAGATGCGGAGTCGGGATCTGGTGGCAACGTGAGGGCGGAGGGGTGAGGGGATGGGGGAGAGGTGTGGTAGATAGGGACGGGGACGCGGAGGCTTTTTCCCTGGGGGGAGGGGGCTGTCGAATCGGGTGCGGGAGTCACCAGGATTGGGCCTCGGCGGCGATTTCCTGTCGCCGGCGGTCGAAGGCCTCATTAATAAATGCGCGTTCAGTAGAGGAGGGTGAGCGTGGGGGTTTTGGAGCGGGATGTTGGGCTTTTCCTTCCTGAATGAGGCGTCGCTCAGGAAGTGTGAGATCCGCGTCAAAGTCGACGATGAAGGGCCGGAGGGAGGGAGGGATGAAGGTGGGGGGAAGGAGGAGATGGGGGGGACCGTGGATGCCCCGCGAGGGGCCGTCGGCGGGGTTCTCGGCGCTTGGGACATACCTGGTGTGGATAGTGTGGTTAGCATCTGCGAGGGAAGAATGAAGGCGTCGGAAAACTTCGTTCGTTTGACGGTTCTTGCTTCGTCCCTTCCACCATCCCTCCACGACCCCTCGGTTGTCGCCGAAGACCTTGACGTGGGTGCCGGGAGGACAGGAGGGGAGAATGGTAGCCACGAGAAGTTCGAAACTGATGGCTTCCGCCCAGCCGATGTCTCGGCCATCCGTTTTCCAGCCCGGGAGGAGTCGCCAGGCTCTCCAGTGGGCGCCGATTGTGATGCCGATTCCCGTGGAGGAGCTGGCATCTGAGAAGGCGCCGATCTCGAATACCTCGCAGGGGCTGGGGATGTGTCTGAGGAGGGAGGGGCGGTGGAGGAGTTGTTTCCACCACTGTAGATCGTCTGGAGTATCGCGGTGTGGGGTACGAGGCATGAATGGACGATCGTGGAAGACGCCCATGAAGGACTCGAGGTTTGTGAGGTATGCGCGGCCGGGGGGAAATACCAGGCAAGTGTGGAGGAGTTTTCCGTAAAGCTTTTGGGCATCTTCGAGGGTGTGAGTGAGGCGGCTTTCCCAGTCGTCGATTGCGAGGAGGTACTTAGCTTTTTTGGATTGGGGGATGGAGACCGTGCGCGCGTGTAGGTCCCATCCCAGGCCGATGAAGGGAGCAGCAGAGCTGAATGGGATGTCCTTTGATTTTTCCCAGGGGATGCCAAGCTCGTCGGTGATGGAGTCGATATCTGCCATGTTGTACGTGAATCGGGAGTCATGAGCTGATCTGGGCGATTCACCTGATAAGTCCCTGAAGGCGACGGAGGCGTCTTCGTCGAATTCTTCGGGGAGATCGTTTGGCATTGTCTTCCCTTTGAACCAAAGACAGCCTCCGTCGTGCAGCTGGCCGCCGCATGCTTTGATTTCCGCTGTCCAGATGGCGCGGCGCCTGTTGTATTCTGGGAGGTGCTCACTGGGGAGCCGGAAGAAGATGTGATCGTCGGCCCACTTGGACAATGGGCCGATGCCATGTGAGCGGATGAGCTGGGCGCCCGCGTCCCCGACGAGGCCGTACAGGCCCGAAGCGGCTGAGAGGCCGAAGCACGCGCTGGTGTCGATGTAAAACTCACCGTCAGCGAGGCGAACCACCATCCCTGGCCATTGGGAGGGGTGGAGCGGGATGGTCCGGTGGGCTTCCTTGACGTCGCGGACAGCGGCTTCGGAGCCAGGTGGGAGTCGGCTGATGAGAAGGCAGATTGTTGCGAATGTGCCCCAGGTGCTGGGAAGAGATCCGAGTCGATGGCACTGTTGATTGAGGAGATGCCTGCGCGGGGGAGTGGGGGAATGAGAGGTTTTGGACGATTCGGAATTTTCCTGGTTTCCCCGCTTTTGGAATGATTTTGAGCGGGGACGATTGAAAGGGGCCAGGAGATCTTCCACCTCTTCTTGGGAGGCTGGACCGATGTAGCGCCCGCGTTCGAGTTCGACAGTGAGGACTTTGTCGAACTCCTCGGCGTGGATGGAGATGGAGGCGTGGTTGGGTGGGGTGAAGGTCTTCGAGCGCTGGGATATGCCCGCCATGAAGCCGCGTCGGAGACCTTGGACGAGGAGGGGGAATCTGTCGACGAGGCCTGCGTCAGCCAGCTTGCGTTCCCAAACGTCGGGCTTGTAGGGGTGTTTGCTTCAGAGCTTCGGACCGCGAGGGCAGTTCTGAGCGCCGTGAGATGACTTGCCACAGCCTGAGCATTCGTGCTTGGAGTCGTGTGTGGTGTTTTTGCAGCCCACTTGCCGTTGCCAGTCGTAGCAGAGGATGGTGCCTGAGGGTTGACCAAGCGGCCGGCTGCGTTGCGGGAGCAGTAAGCGGGGACTTGTCCCAGAGGATGGTGGATGAGCATGTGGCGACGTCGTGAGGGCCGCGACCCAGGCAGACGGTGCAGGCCGAGAGGGTCCTTTTGGCTGCACCGGCGGGAAAAACCTGGCGGGAGGATCTGTCCCTGTCTGTCGCGGCTTTTTCGGAGGAGTTCGCTCTCCGGGGCGGGAGCTTGAGCGGGAGTGGCGCTGGTTGCGGCGCTTTGTGCGGCGGCTCGTGTCCAGGGGTTCTCCGCTGGATCGTTCCTCCTCCGCCTGCGGGGTGAGGGAGAGGAAGTGGGGAGCGGGGTGGGAGCGGGAAGTGGAGGGGAGGGGGAAGCATGGGGAGGGGAAGCGTGGAGAGGGAGGAGAGCGGGAAGCGGGGGGAGGGCGAGCGGAGAGGGAGAGGGAGAGGGAGAGGGAGAGGGAGGGGAGTGGGAGTGGGAGCGGGGAGTGGGAACGGGAGGGGGGAGAGGGGAAGCGGGATGGAGAGAGAGAGACGGAGGGGGTTTAAGTTTGACAGGAGTCTATTAGTATGTGCTTTGAGAGTGAATTCTGGAGCACTGACCGTCATGGCGTTGGCTCGGCGGTCGTCCCAGATTTCATCAGAGATGGTTCTGATAACAGCCTCGTTGATCAGACTGATGTTGAAAGCGTCGCCGTCTGTGGCTCTCAGGGCTTCATGCCAGTCTTGACGGGCTCTCGCTTGGTAGAGGAGGAGGATTCTGTCCCCATTTTTGCGGTCGCGCCATGGGCTGCAGTCCAGTTTGTGGAAGAAGAGGGCGAGCGAGAGCAGGTGCCGTTGCGGCCAACCTACCCTGTCCATCGACGCGAGCAGGCAGTTTTTGCCGGTGGACATCTGTCGCCAGGTGAGGTCTTCATCTGGGATGGCCCTTGCTGAGGCTTTGAATGACGCTACCGGCTTTAGAGCCATGAGATCGCCGGGGCCATCGGTGGTGATGCCGTAGGCGTCGTTGGCAACCGCGCGTTGGGATCTCCTAGCCTCCTGGCAGCCGTCTTTGGTGAAATACCAGAGCTCAACATATTCGAAAGCCTCTAATTTGTGGAGGGCGAATTGGGAGGGGCGTAGTTGGACTTCGTCTGGGATAGCTACATCGTCCGCGAACGGGGCGAGTTTTGGTTTCTTTTTCTCTCTCGCTTTTTTCTCCGCAGCTTCTTCTCTTGCCTCCTGCAGAGCTATGCGGCGCGTGTTCTCGTCTTCTTCTTCTTGTCGCTCGTGTTCTGCCTCGTGATCAGCGAGGCATTGGGCCTCCCACGCTGTCACCTGCGTTAGGTGAGCGGCCTCCCAGGCGGCTGACAGGGTGGCGGCAACTGCCTCGGGTGTGAAGCCTTGGGCGGCAGCAAAAGCGGTTCGGACAGCTAGATAAGCGTCAGAAAGGAAATCCGGACAGACGTCTGGGATGGGGTCATGGGTGATACGGGGCATTTTGGTTTTTGGTTTTTGGATTAATTTTGTTTAATAGATTTGTTCTAATACTGAAGGTCTAAGCTATGGTTCTTTTATTACGGAAAGAATTTGAGGAGGGAGCGTGCGGATTGAACGAGTGGACGGTTGCGGTGACGGTGAAAGGGAGAGAGCCGTTCCCGCCACCGTTCCCACGAAGACCTCGTTCTATCCTTACGCTCGTGCCTCGCTGCAGGGTTGAACACCAAAACTTTCACTGGAGGTCGCCTTCGGCGGCAAAAACAACTTGCTTATGATGCTTGCTTTGACTGAACCCCGTGTTGCGCAAAACTTGAAAGAAAACTGCACCCGTGTTTTCTCGTGGCGCTGGTGTATTTGTTCTACACGAATACAAAAAAGTCGCATGATAAGGGTGACCGGTGACCAATGCTAGGAGAGACCTTGTCAAGCACAGAATGAAACCTTTGGCGTCAAGATAGGATGTCAATGCTTCAGACCTAAGCTTTGAGCTCCTCTCGAGTCTTACTCCAGTATCCCAATTTCATAGCCTCGGGCTTTCCTCTGGATTTTGGAACACTTCGAAATTACGGGCCTGGGCCCTTATGTCATTCATCCTCTCTACACAAATACAAATAAGTTGCATGAGAACGAGAGACCCTGTGAAACACACTGAGGCCACAGGATGAAACCTTTGGCATACTATGACTTCAAGATAGGATATCGGCACTCAGCGCTTCAAGCTTCAGCCTTCAAGCATTGAGGACTGTCAAGCTCCTCTTGAGTCTTACTCCAGTATCCCGATTTCATAGCCTCAGGCTTTCCTCTGAATCACAGAACCATGACCTTCGAAATTACGGACCTGAGCCCTCATGTCTCTCCGTCGAAACTTTGGATGTGCCTACCCAAGTTCAATTAATGCCAGCTTGTTCCTTTATTTCCCTGTAACGACCGAAAATACTTCAAGTCTACCACAGTCAAACAATAGGCTGATCAGGGTCGGTGGCGGATGGCGAACCCGACTTCAAGAGCGCGATGTCGGAATCCCAGCCCTTGCCCTGGCTTTTTGTTCTTTGCAATCCCAAATGGGGCTCATCTTCTAACTATGGCGCCGGGATACCGCAACTGGTGAGGGATTGGGCCGATTTCAACTGGCAATTTACTATCCTGCACGCACCAGATAGGTATGTATTATGCCTGCATGATACTGGCTTCTCTCCTTCGAGTCGCTCACCCATTATCTATGCTAACGCGAATCCACCACTACCAACTAACAGCCGCCGCTCTCGCAAACCCTCGGAATAATTTTCCATATATGGTGTCGGTCGGGGATTGCTTATTGTTAAAATCCGGATCGGACCTGAGGGCAATAGCTGTCATTCATCCAGCTGCTGACCTGACGCGGGCTCGTGGCATAGCTCACAATAAGAGTTCCTGCGTAAATGAATACACGGATAACAATACAGGATTACACAGGCATCGGTATAAAATCATGTAAGATACGAGGTTAATACTCACTCAAGTCGCACCCCACCGACCAGCTTCAGCCCTCATTCCTCCTTCGCCCTCTTCGCCTTCCCTTCCTGCTTTAATCTCAATGGACGCCTTCACAATGATCTCCACCCTCTTCACAACCACCTACGTCGAAGATGCTCCCGCTTCATCCACCCCTTGCGACGAGGAGGGTGGCGGCTCAGGCGGCTATGCCTACTGCGTCATTGCATGAACGCGCACGTCCTGCCTGATGTACCATAACCTACCCCGCACAAGATAACCACAACACGTGGGCCTAAACCCTCTTTCGCCCGAAATGCAATTTCTAACGCACCCGTCTGTTTAGAATTGATTATTGGGCCGAGTCCCACCGCATTCACATTCACTGCATTCCCATCCACCACATTGCAATCACGCCATAGCTTGGGCCTCTTGATGAGGGTGTACATATTAACACCCACAAGTCTATTCACTAGCATTACACATACTTCGTTCGATTCCCTAGTTCCTTGTTGTATCTCTGGACGCCAGGCATGATTTCCTGAGCTTGAAATAAAATACAAAAAGATTTTGTATAACCGAAAAAGCGTATCCTCAGTTGAAACCCCATCTCCGCCAAGCATGCGGCAGATATAAAAGTTATGGCCTGGACTTTTATTTTGTATTAGAAACATGTGAAATCTCGTGCGGAAGTTGGTGATCATCTCGGAGCGGAGTTTTATTTCCACAACTCCCGCTCGTCCCGACAACCTACACTATCATCAACCACCATGTCCACCACCAGAGCACTTGGTCTAGGTTCCTCTTTGAGACGGGTAGCCTTTACGCCTCAGATAGGTTTGTAACAACTTCGTTATATCTCTTCACCGCGCTTATCCCCGCTCTTTCAGCGAAAAGGCAGCTTGTATCCCGGGTGGTGCTCCCTAAACGGTGAGAGGAAGAGGTAGTTACGTAGATGAGAGGAGACTGACATACGCTCCGACTGAAGCGCTGTACAAACCCAATCACTCCCCGCCTCTGCATCCGTCGACATCCTGAACAAGCAGCGTCTTCTCCGACCCTCAAGCCCGCATTTCACCATTTACCAGCCCCAGCTCACCTGGCTCGGTTCTATCGTTAATCGTGCAACTGGTGGCGCCCTTAGCGCTTGTACGTGATTTTCTCCAGCTCACGTATGCGCCTAACCATGTGGCCAGTGTTGTATGGATTCTCGATCGCCTACCTCATCGCACCCGGCACATTTGACAGCGTCCATATAGTGGAGTTTGTGTCGGGTCTCCCGGATGTCGTCAAGTACGCGGGAAAAACACTCCTAGCAGCTCCGTTCGCATTCCATTCACTCAATGGCTTGAGGCATTTGAGCTGGGATATGGGCAAATGTATGTCGCCACCTGAATGTGCTTCAAACCTGGGCTTATTCGTGTCTAGTCCTTACCCTAAAAGGAGCATATGGAACAGGATACGCCGTATTAGGAGCCACCGCTATATCCACCGTTGCATTAGTCCTGATGTAGCCAGGTTTTCCAATAGACATCTTTCCATTGCATATCCCGCTTGCCCGCACTTTCAACCAAAATAGGAATCCTGATGGGCTCACATGTTATATATGATCTAGGCTACAAAGAAATATCACATTAGTGATCACTTACCCTCATCTTGTGCGTCTGGTCCGCTCTATGGCCATGAAACGCGCCTTCTCACCAGAATGTTAACATCAAATACGCTCACATATTCAACTCCTCATTTATATCTGGTTGCAATACATGAACCCTGGGGGAGCATAATACATTTACAAGTGACCACGCCAGGTCCGCTTTGCACACCCACCACTGCCAGCTCAGTTATTTATGCAAATAACGGAATACTATGCAACGAGACACCCTCGCAAGCTCGAGGGACTATCCCTGGTCATGCCACAGAAAACTTCACGACTGGAAGGCTTCCGTAGTACGTACCTATAACTGTTGGGATAGACTCAACCGCGAAATACTCCCACTACATATGCACGGGCGATCATGATCCTTATCATGTCTGAAATATTGCTGCTATCGTAGTTTGTGTTGCATCGCGAGCTCAGGTTCAAACCCTGAAGCCGTGGAGCGAAAGATTCGAAAAACTTCAAGCGGGTTGTATGTTTGGCCGATGGCTACGGCTGGATTCTAATGCGGGCGCCAATTTCTTTGTGCCCTACCACTGAAAAATCCAATGCTTTATGTAAATAACCAGTCGTCGCTCATAGTGCAAGCCTTTCAAGCGGTCATCCCTGCCTCCTAGTGATGGGCAATTCCAGGAGTAAAACAAAACGTGATAATGTACGTTTAGTGGCCTGCTTGAGAGCCCCATGATAATTGATTCGGATGCCAGAAAGAACAATCCTACAGTAAAATCTTGCTCGTGGGTTAGTCGGGCTGGATTTGGACAACCGCTGGCACTTCTAAACTCGTAGCCCCCAGGCTGCAAAAATTCCGGGAGGGATGACCTCACAAACCAGATCAGGACCCACTGCCACCAAGATCTTCCTATAGCTGGCGCGGCGGGAGCTGAAACCAACAACACTGGTGCCACGGAGATTCATCTAGTGAATGAGAAGTTGTCGAGGCTACGTGGCCATGATCGTCGAATGCTTGGCGTAACTTCATCCACAGAATTCCCGCTTGGAATATGTGCGGTTGATATGGGCGACTATGATGGAAATGACATCGACTTCCATCATCACCATGATGTCACCGTAGTCGTGTTATGTGTTGCGCTCAGTGACTACCAAGTGCGTAAAGTTTCCGGGTGCTCGCGAAAGGAGGCTAAAGTGTCATGCCTCCTAGGATTCCATGGCCTAACCACTGGCCTGTTTCGATTCAATTCTGAGATGGTCTACGAACAGCTCGATTGTGTTGCTGCTCACTCAAACCGATTCTTTCAAAAATATGTTGCAAACAGTGCCTTGCTTCGCCCACAATATCTCACACTAGGCTCATAACATCTTTTCAGATTCCACTAGAACGGCATTTCCCCAAGTATATCGGAGGTACAGATGTCAATAAAGCGGTAAAATACATCCTCTGGGAGTTTATGCAACGGAATACAGCACGGCTGAGCGTGTATCCCCAGTGCGTGATAGCCTATGACCCTCTGTCCATTACATTTCTTAAACCAAGGATCCAGCATATCACAAACAGTTGACGCAACAAGTCACCAATTAATATTTGCTGCGATCCGGGAGACAATGCTGCAAGAAGCCCTCAGGAGCTCACGGGTCCTAGAGAAATAGTGATTAGAAATAGATAATACCGAGCTGGGATCCTTGGGATTACCTATTCATTGACGTTGCCCCAAGTACGTGATAGATTGACCACCTCCATCGCCTCAGACAGCATAGCGCGAGCAATTAGATCAGTAGTGCCGATTCCTGTTGTGAAGCACTGTCCAAGAAACTATACAAATTCGTCCAATCATTTTTGAACCTAGCCTAGTTACTGACACGGTACCGGGAGCAACCGGCAGTTGTATGGTTCGCTGGCACAGCTTGGCTGGGGTTGAACGTTGAATCATGATTTACTTGCTGGGTCTCGGGGACCCTCCTTTGCGGCGCTCGACAGCCCTCTGAAGCGTTTCTGGAACTTGGAGTTAATTGCCGCAAAAATATATTATCATCAACATAGGGGGAAGGGGCTGTGCGACACATAGCCTATCTATCCCAAGAACTCAATCATCTTTCTTAGGCATACTAACCCTCTGCGGCGGTGGCGTACTGCCATTTGGGAATGCCCCATTCAGCGGTGCAGCAGGATACTCCCCGTTCCCATTCATCGCACCCGGGAGTCCATGTACCGACGCATGCGGCGATCCCCCATTTGGCGATGGCGACGAGGTTGGGAACCCCGCTCCTGCCATAGCTGGGTTCGGTGTCGGAGGGAAGTGTCCATAAGCGGGTGTACCCGGCGCTTGCGGGAACCCGGAGTCAATTGAGGGCGTAGTGAGCAACCCAGAACGCGGGGGCCCACTGAGACCGGACATCGAGCGGGTGTGCCCGTGCGCTGATGGGAACCCGGGGCGGGGGGATCCAGGTGTTCCCACGCCACCGAGTGCGGGCGAGTTGAGATATTGCGATGGCGCGGGGGAACCCGGGAACGGCGACGCGGAGGGGGAGCCTGGGTATGGCGAGGAGGGCGATCCGTATGCGGGGGTAGTGGGGGTGTCGGCGAACGACCCGGCGCCGTCCATCACCCAGCCGCTGCCCTGCCTGATCATCTTGCGTGCGCGCAGCTCGCCGCCGCCCCATTTTCCTTTAAGGCCGACCTTGACACCGGTGGCTTCGGCAGCGACGATACCTTGCGCTTGATCTGCGCCTGTTACCACCTCGAAGGTGCGCGTGGTAATGCGGATAAAGTAACCCATGCAGACAAAGACCCCTCCGATGACACCCACGCACCTGGGTGGCTTTAGCCAGGTAATTGGGGTGAGGAGCGGGAGAACACTTACCGGATAATAAACTGGAGTATACCCATTGTGCGCTGGTGGATAACCAGACTCATGGGATCAAGGTCGAACTTGAAAAAGATTCCGGGGGTACCGCGATTGTGCTCTAGTATACGCGTGTAGTGGGTTACACTGTATTGGTTGGTGCGCAGTGGTTTTGTCCGGGGTGCAATGTACGTTGTCGGGACAATATGGAGGAAATATTGATATGCAATAAAATCTGTGGAGCAATCGTAAGATGAGTGTTATTCCACGCGACATATTGCACATACGTTCGTCTGTTGTTTCAAACGAATAATCAAGCGGTTGTGTTATGTCAGGGAAGTATGGGCCAAACGAAAATTCAGTGATGACATGTGACAGATTCATCACTGCAAATAAGCATCAGCGGCTGGTCGCGCGAGCAAGAGGAAAACCGACGATTATGATCAACATGCTCGTAACTTGCGTATCCGTGGCCGAGGGTGGTAATATGGAGGTTTGCTGCAGGGAAGACTAAGTAACTGGAGGGGTGCATTGGATTGGATCAGGATTACCTGTAACCTTTTTGACCTCGAGTGATCCCCAGATGCGACAAGCACTACCGTGTGGTTCATGGTTATACGTGGGGCGGAAACCAGAGGAAGATCGACGACTGAAGAGCGAGAAGAAACCACGGGAGGATCGTGACTGGGCAATAGCCTGCCGAGCGGAGAGCGCCTCTGAATGGGCCCTGTTCAGAATCAGCTCCAAGTCAAAGCGTCAACATAACAACGGCTCACTTGAGAGTTGTAGCCTGGCCGACATCAAACAGCGTCTGATTCAGATATAGTCAGCACATCCAAAGGCTTATGTTGCAGAACGACTAACTCCGTCTCTCGTCAGACTCCCACTCAAAAACAATCTGTCCCCAACAGCGTCCCGAAGGTCCACGCTAAGATCTGCATGCCAGCATTCAGCCAGGATCAACACCGGAGTCAAGGGGCGCACATCGGCAGGGCATATTGACCGTAAGATCCACATTTACATTCATATAGCTCGATGGATCAGTGTCAACACTGAACTCATGGTCGGGCCATCCCCAGATGAACTCCCCAATATCATTAAGCATCAGGAGAAATGCCAGGAGCCCGACAAAGATCGTCATGAACCCGCGTGACTCTGAACGAGCCTTGTATGTCGACGGCAGCTTGGGGAAAGCATCGAAACGCGCGAGGGGCGCCGGAACTGCCTGGTCGAGTTTTTCGAGGATGGTGGTGTCCGAAGACATGGTTGTAGGTGAGAAGAAACCCCGAGTTGCTGAGAGCGGATAATGTTTGCCAGCACCAGCCTATAGAATCATCGGTGATTTACAGCGTCGACGTGTCAATTCCGTCACGGTATGATCAGGTGACGCAGTGTTTGGTTCTATCGCTTTCGGCCGCGTGCGCAAATACTCCGGCCCGGCCCCGGTTCTTTCGCCATGTCTGCCTTGGGCAAATTGTCGCCGGGTGCACTTCAAGACATTCCCCTCCCTGCTCCATCCACCAGTAGAACTCTACGACCCCGCATATCCCGCAGATTGAAGAGTGAAATAACGGAATCCATCTCAATGTCCGATTCAGAGGATCCATCCAGCCAAACTACCAATGATACCGAGCCAATTGACAACGAATCCGAGTCCCCGGAAGAGGAACAGGAAATCCAATGTACAGGGTCAACCTTCAAATTGGAGGATGATCATGGCATAAACTCAGCATCGACATCGGCGGCGTCTTCCGTGAGCAGCACAAGCCTGGCGAAAATCTTGAACGAGTCCGCCGCTCAGTGGGCATCCAGCAGCTCCCAAAATCCCGTCGCGCGTGCGCCCGAGCCCGAGCCCAAACCTGAGGAGCCCCAGTTCGAACCTCTTTCCTCCTACACGTGCCCGATTTGCTTTGGCCCACCCATGAACGCGACTATGACGCCGTGCGGGCACATCTGTTGCGGGAGCTGCCTGTTTGCGGCGGTCAAATCCACATTGCTGCGTGGTGGGGCGATTCATGCCCCTGCGGAAGCCAACATTCCTCGGTGTGTTTTTATGTTCCCTGAAGAAAACAAGCTCACTAATGATGGTTTAAGATGCCCCGTCTGCCGTGCCAAGATTCCTGGGTGGGATGGGAAGGGCGGGGGTGTTATTGGGCTGAAAGTCAGAACGATGCTGAGCTTGTGATACAATCCCTATCCCCGCCGTTCCATACTGCGAACCGGAGAAAATCCAGTTCCACATCATGATGGCTGATATCCGACAAAATGCATCGAAGCGATCCAAAATCCCGCAATCTTCATCACACAAATATCAACCTATCTAGATTCACACAACGAATTACACAATATACTAGATACCGGAGCGCAATTCAACGCAAGGCCGACAATCTGCACCGCGAGTTCGATGAGCCGATCATCGCTCTGCTAGGGAGCTTTACACCCCTTCTTGTGTTTTGGCCACTGGAGTTTTTGACACGTTCTTCCCTCACAATACCTCGCCGCTTTGCACCGGCCGCACGCAAGGAGCTTCCGATCCTGCCTCCCACAAAGCCAGCAACACTTATCCCCCAACGCCGCCCTCCGTGCATCTTCTGCCAGCACCAGCTGGGCCATCTTTGGCACCCGCGTTTTAAGGCTCTCGACTACAAACCGCCCAGACGCCCCGTCCCCGTCCGCGATGTCGATGCTGCCGCCATGGGCGAGGAACCACTCCATCGCCGCCAGCGCAGTCCGGACCTTCTGCGCATCACCGAACTGGTACACCTGCGCAATCTCATGCGACACCGTCCCCCCGTACCTATTCCGGTGGTTGATATCTCCCCCCGCCTCGTACAGCATCGTCGCATACATCGTATCGAAGGATGGCTTGGTCGAGATACTATGCGACAGCGCGGTCGTGCCAGAGAGGTCCGGGGCATCCACTGGGACCTGGGCACCGGATATCAGGAACGCTGCAATCGCGATGTACCCGGGGCGCTGGGGCGGGAAGATTTGGGCTAGCAAGTTCAAGAGGTTGTACACGGGCACCTCGGTGGGCCCCCATCGCATGGCGTAGATATCGGCGGCGACAGACTCGAGGGTTGCGCCGGGCTTGGCGAGCCGCGCGCTGTGGTCAGATTGGACGAGGGCGAGGTCGCCAGAGGCGAGGACATTCCCGTACGCGTCTAGGTCGCGGGATGGTTCCATGTAGTTTGAGGTGCAGAATGAGCGGAGGCGCTGGGACTCGAAGCCCTTGAGGGTTTCTTTCGTTTTGACGAGCTCAGACAAAGGCCTGTTACACAACGCATCGCGTCAATGATCAGAGAGAAAGCGGAAGAGTTGGTGTACCTTCCCGACCCATCGTCCAGCGATCCTGCGAATTGGGCTGCATGTGCACGAAATGCTCTGTCCATCTTGTACCCAAGTTCTTTTCACGGTCGATGGATGTGAGTGATGAGAGAACAATCGGCATTTATGACTCCGACATAAGCGTGTTGGGCCATTTACGCTTATTTTTAGCGATCCTTTTGTAAAAATACACGCTTAGTTGAATTATTGCTAATAACATGAGGTAATATGCACAACCCGCAGTCTATGAATTTGAAATACGACTAGGGGGTGGATATGGTTATGCAACAACAGCCATTTGTCAATCATCACTTGCACGATGCCCAACCCTTCACAATGAGCCGGGGAAAGTTTAGTCAGTTATTCAACTTCTTGAGGCCTTGGATTGCTGTATGTAAGCCCAAACACCCGACTTACCCTGCCTTACACTCTCGTCCATCAAGATATCGAAATAGGCGAATCCAACGCTGGAGCAGGTATGAGATCGGTCCGGGATTGCGGAATACTACGAGTACCTCTCGCATGCGTTTCCAGGGCCTGGTTAAGCGCTACCTCATCGGCACCAGATATTCGGACAAGGAAGGTGTGACCCTGCGGGATGTTAGACATGGAGGCAGGACGGCGCAAGGAGTGCTTACCCGGAGTATAACGAAGTAGGGGGCCGCTTCGATATCGAATGATTCTGTGATGTCAGCCAGTTCTTGAGCCTTGACCTGCCCCCCCCGGTTGTTTGAAATGGATAGATCTTCCGAGGCCGAAAGAACTGACTGACCTTGAGAAACAGCGTCATATGGTATCTCTTTGCAAGCCCGAGCACAACTTCATCCATTCGCTCGCGCTGTTCCGCCCAGGGCACCCAGAAATAAATAAGTGAAACTCTCGTGAGATCCTCTGAAAGGAGCTTCTGGATATGTGTGGCGGAGTTGACCGTAATGAAATTGTCCGTCATTGTGGTGAAGGTCAAAGTCAGGATCGAGGCAGCTATAATGTTATTCGGATCCAAGTGAGCTGCCCTCGAGATCAGCAGCGCGTGTAATATATAATCGGACCTAGGCAGGGTACTTGAGCAGTGGGTCCTGAATTTGAGCAACGTAACGCATCGCAGTCGTGGGTTGAGGCTATTGCGAGCATCGTCAACAGAAACTTTATTTATGACTCTGACATAAGCATGCTGAAAAAGTCCTTTGTAAAATACACACTTTCCGATTGAATTATTACTGATAACACGGATGCGACGTAATATGTATAATTCGCAGTCACTCATTTGAATCTATGCAGTGGAAGTGTCAGGCGATCGATGCAAGGGGGAGAAACTGGGATCGCTCCAGTGGGGGTGGGGATCATGCCACAACCTCTGCAAATTCCCCATTCTCAATCATCTCTTGCACAATGTCCAAACCCCCGACCAGCTCGCCATTCACGATAAGCTGGGGAAAAGTTGGCCAGTCATTCAACTTTTTGAGGCCTGGGACAGACATATGTGAGCCCAAGCGATGACGGTATGCGGTCCGACGACTCACCCTGCCTCACGCTCTCGTCCTCCAAGATGTCGAAATGCGAAAAATCGACATTGTGGTCCTTGAGAAGGCCCGCGATCTTTCGGGAGAACCCACAGCGGGGGACTTCGGGGGTGCCCTTCATGAACAAAACTACCTTGCTCTGGTTCATGAGTTTCTGCAGTCGCTGCTCGAGTTCTTCTGGGGTCTCTTGTTTCTCACTATCGCTGGGGAAGTGGGATTCTTTTGGCTGGGCAGGTGCGAGATTGGTCTGGGACTGGGGATGATAAGTGGGTGCGGCTGTATGCTTCGTCAGGGCCTGTGTGAGCGCAGGTGCATCGGCGCCGGATATTCGGTCAAGCAAGGTATGACCCTACGGGGTGTTGTGAACGGAGGCAAGATGGTGACAGCGCAAGATACTCACTCGAAGAACAACAAAGGAGGGAACCGCTTCGATATCGAATGATTCCGCAATTTCGGCCTGTTCTTCAGCTTCGACCTGTTCTCCAGTCGTTCGAAATGAACAGATCTTTCGGGATCAAAAGGGCAGACCTGGAGAACCAACACCGTGGGGTACTTTCTCGCAAGCTCGGACACAACCTCGTTCATTTGCTTACATGGCTCCGCCCAGGGCGCCCAGAAATTGATGAGTGAGACCCTTGTGAGGTCTTTTGAGAGGAGCTGCTGGAAGTTTTCGGGGGAGACGACTTGGACGACGGCCATGGTGGTGGAGGAGATACAAGTCGAGATCGGGCGGTGGATGCATAATGGCGTTATTCGGATCTAAGCGAGCGAGCCTGGCCTCGGGATCCAAACTGAGTAGCGTGTAACGTTACACATAATTACAACAAACCTAATGGAAACTCCAAGTGAGCGGTGGGTCCTCTGACAATTTAATGGCTCTTTTGTTTTTAGGGTGCATCGGTCCTCGCACCCTCTCAAACTGCTTTTGGATAAACATACAGCCTTTTTCCACACAGCCTCGCACTCTCGCTGCCTCCGAGCGCATGCCTGACCAAGATTCCGGCGACCTGTCACAATATCTGCGGTCGAACAGCACCAAAATAAATGGTCTTCTACCCACGCTGCTCTCTATAAGAGCCAGCCCGCTGGGGAACCCCAGATCTACCATGTCCCATAGATCTCGCCCTTGGTCTCTTCATTTATCAGACACAGGCGCTAACCTCGACGTCAGTTCTTAAGAACTGACCACCCGCTGATCACGGAACACAAATCCAATGGTCTTGCTGCCCCAACGGGCCTTCACCGCGGCCCTCCCGCTGGAGCTCCAGGAGGATATTATCGACAGGCATGGCGCAAGCAAGCCCATGCTCGCCATCTGCAGCCTCGTATGCAAACACTGGCGTCTCAGGAGCCACTACCACACCTTTGCAACGATTCGGTTGACCCAGCATTCCGTCCACGGCTTCCATTTCCTTATGAAAGACCCATTCTCCCGTTCCGCCGTATTTCCAAGGGTCCGACATCTCTATCTCGGACCCCCAACTCCCTCATTATCATGGGAAAGGCCCCAGCTAATCGACTTGTACGCCATTCTCGCCTACCTCTCAAAGTTGGGAAACACCGAGACCCTCGCCTTTGGAAACCTGCGGTGGATAATGTTGGGAGCTGAAGTTCTCACTCTGATCTATTCAGGCTTCCAGAAAATACAGTGCCTCGAACTATCCAACATCCGATTCTCCACGCCCCTCGAATTTACCGACTTCATTCGTGCATTTCCGTTCTTACGCCGCATCGTGATGCAGGACGTCACCTACCCCGAACACCCCCAAACCGTGCCCAGTTTACCACCATGCCCGATACCCCCGGGGCAGTATGGCCTATCGCTCTGCAGTGGGTTCAAAGACCAGAGGCTCAAGAAACACCTGCGATGGACGCGGATCCAAGGCTTGGAGCCGCTGAATCCCAACGAACTCGCCGAGTTGGGTTCTCAGATATCAGCCATCAACGATGACGTTTCATCCTTGTTGCGAGCCCTGGGGCCTTCTCTCCACCATTTGGAACTATCTTCCCAGTCATTATGTCAGTGATCGTTTGCGTTGCCATCATTTGATCTTGAATTCATTTGCCCCAGATACCCTCTCTGACACTGGCCTACACACCCTAAATCTTTCTGATCTCCCACACCTCACCCACCTCAGCCTCGGCTCTTCCGCGCGTGTGCTATCCCTCCTATCTTGGATCGTCGTCCTCCTAGAACAAATCCCAAAGTCGACACGTCCCGCACTGCGCGTCCTCCGCATCGCATTCGCCTCCTCCCGGCAATTCCACCTCGACATCCCCTTCCTCCGCTGCCTCGCAGAGGTCCTCACCAGACCCCAGTTTGGGCGCTTGCAGGTCATACATTTCGTCGCATTCAACGACTTTGTCGATCAGGAGCTGGAATTGACAGTGGAGCGGGTGGTCGGGGATATCCTCTCTGCATGGGCACAACAGGGAATTCTAAAGTTTACTTTTGTGCGCTAATCCCCGGGCCGGGGTGTCCCGGAGGGCGGCTTACCCGCGAATATATCTATGTTTGACAGGGCGCTATTAGCCAAACACCCGGGCCGTCATCGAGCCAAGCAACCTGCGTCGGAGAATGCAACCCAAGTTCCGGAGTTTATAGAAATTCTTTTTAGCGACGCCATAGCGCCCGGTAGCCCCAGTCAGCGTCAAGCCCCGCTTGCCCCTTGAACCTGCCTGTCCCTAATTCGAGGAACATGTATGGCCCTTGCATCCGAGCCCTCATTTTCCCGTGCGCCATCACCACCCGGGTCACACCGTATACGTGGCCCCACACCCTGCCCTTCGCACGATGCCCACAACCTGACGCTGGCTCCACGGCCCCTGTTGCCACCTCCCCTCCCACGTGCTCAGGACGGGCTAACGTGGTTGACGTCTCGATGGGTTCTTCGTGCGCTCATGGGAAGGGGGGCGGCCCTTTGGGTGCCGATCACACCGCTTTGGAAGTGACAGCGCGCACGAGCGCGGGGGTCGGATTTCAGATCCAGGCTCCATTACATACATCCTTCCATCCATAGAATACTGCTGTCTCGGCAAAAATGGAACCAGTTCCTATGCTAGCGTTTGTTCTGACTGTCCCACCATTTATTGGCGGTTACCATGCTGAATTTGGAAAAAAAAACAATATCGACTATTGCACCCACATGCGCACTGTCCCTGAATGGATAATCGGGCGGGTACTCCGATTTGGGTGGGAATACCCGTCCCGCTCGTAGTACAAGCAGAATATAGACATTCAGTCGCTCATTGGCGTGCGACCCACACGGAGGTGGAAGTAGATTCAAATCTGAATGATAGGCATGGTGATGTGAGCGAATAGGCAGGATATGAGTCGTGTCAAGATACTCGATTTTGTATATGCCCATATGACGGAGTCCGGACAAACCATGTCGTATCCCTCAATTCCGCTGGATCCATTGGCCCTGTGCAAACGGTGATTCGTTTCGAATTGTATGCAGAAGAGCAGCCACTGATATTGGCTGGATCTAAATCTACACCCACATGACCTCTCCCATCGCGGGCGTCTTTGTTTGGACGGCAAGAATTCGTCCGATTATCGTGCTACTTACACCTATGTGGTATCAATGCGTGTCTAACCAGTCAGCCACGCGTTCGATAAGTTCAGCCTTCTTCCCGGAAACCGGCTGGCTCTTGCTCTTCAAAAAGTCCTAAATGGAATATATGAGTTAAATCTCGGGACGAATTAAATGGCAACAGCAACGTGCCTTGAGCTGATCCACACGCAGCTGGAGCACCGAGGAGATTGGTTAGTCTGTAGGCACAAACCGAAAACGGCTGTATTGTCATAATGTACCTTTGCAAGTGCGCCCCCATCATATTGACTTCGGATTTCGGCCTCATCTACACCGACATCCTAGGGGTAATTCAATCGGGTGGGAAGGGGTGGGTAGGCCTGTGAGACATACCGCCTTCCTTTTCGAGCCTGTAGTCGCGACGACGACGTCGGCTGATTCGTCATTTAACAAGGCGAGTTTCCATGATTTTATTAATTTTCCAGCACGCTATGCCAATGGCCAGCCCCATTAGAACAATGTAAATACCGATGGCGAACGCGGGCATACCTTGTGGATCATCTCGATTTTAGGCTCAGTTAAATCCTCAAAGGAATCGGGATCGTATTGCTCCCGAAAAGCGCTCGCTTGCAGCTGCGCATTGTGATATCCAAGCGCTGAAAGGTGGGATGATCGATGAGCGGTGCGTATGTAAGTACCACGCAGAACGGACCAGGATTGGGATAAGCATCAGGCGGGTAAGCTCCATTTTTCACTGAGAGCTTATCGATCCAGGCACGGGCAGCGTCCTTGAGGTCATCTGACGCTAATGCAGACGTATTCACATGGGCAGGTGGGTATACAGGGTGTGGAGATACCTCGGTAACCTTCCTCAACTGGTGCTGCGCGGATGTCATCGGCAAAGGGTAGCGGGACAAGGTGGAAGCCCGCAGGATCAGTCCAGCCACCCTCGTCCACTTTTTCTTCCTGTCCAATCGATTTGTCAATTGTATGGTAGGAAGGGAGATGACTGTAACCTGAGGGAGTAGGACGCAAAACGCCGGGGAGGCATTTCTTCGAGTCAATGTCAGCGCTAGGCCTATTTTCTTCTTTTTAACCATCGACTTGAGGAGCGCGCTGAAAGTGCGTTTGCTTCCTGAATAAGTCTGAGACCAAGGTGAGCGCACGGTCAGATGGTGGGAAGCCTTGCTGACCATTTCGTCAGGATAAATAAAATGAGAGTGTTTCACGTTATCCTCAAATACAAGTTCGCTGCGATCTTTGAAGCCGAGGAGTTTAATTGCTGTAGGACCGTTAGGCAACGCGGGACACCAGAATATAGAGAACCGACAAGGCTCCAGTCCCAGTGTTCGGAACGATCTGACTTCCTCTGCTGAATAGAACGGCTAGTGGGGCGGTGGTCAAAATTTCGCTGCACTCCAGAAACCACACCCACACGCTGATCCTCCTTGACGACCCTTGTCCCAACACTCTCGTCCTCTTCATCTTCCCCATCCGCAGCGGCCGATGCGCCAGGCGCTGTTCCGTACACAATTTTACTTTTGTCGACCTCTGCTTCGCGGTCCTGGTGACGTTCAGCGGGTTGAGCTGGGATCCCGAGGTGCCCCGCCTACCTGATCAATATAGACAGTGCGAGCAGTAGCCACCTCCATCCTATCACCAAGGTCGACAAAATATTTGTATGAGCCCTTCTTTTGCTCCGTTACCAGGCCATAGCTAATCTGTGTTACTATAAATCAAATAAATGGACGAGCCTCACCCTTTTACACCTATCTTGAATCCCTCTGCAAGTTCGAGGCTGACGCTAAATTGGGCGCGTTTAGGAACCTCATGAATACGCATTTGGTCTAACAAGTCTCCAATACGTGCGATCGAGATCGACTCGGGAAGTATCGACGAATCTTCGTTCAGTCCTGCCTCTTCGTCGACATTGTTGGGAAGCAATACCGACTGACTGTAACGTGAGCTCCCTGGAATTCCATAATAGCAGGCAAATCTCAAACCGAATAGAACTTGGAAACCTCGAATGGCTTTTGTGAACTGCTAATGAAAAAGGGTTCAACAGTCGCTCCTGCTTGCGTTAAATCCTTTCCAGGATATCAGCGATTGTATTCACTTGATCCTACATTTACCCACAATGAGGGTGGTCCTAGCGGATGTGACTAGTTGGTGGTTTCCAGGACCAGAGTGAGGATCGTCCTCATCTGTGATGAGAAAAACACGCTTCGAGGCAGTCTTCGGAGCCCTGAAACGCGTGTTTGAAATAAGCGAAGTCTAATGGAGTCGTAATATACCCATCACGCAGAACCCAATTGCAGCTAGTAAAGACATCGCCCATTGGTATTCGTTTGTCCTTGAGGGGAGGGAATGCGTTGCTTAATTCGTTTGGATCCTCACGGAACGCTTTAGGTTGTGGATTATATTGATTGAACTCATCGAAGGGGCTATGAGCACAAACCATCCAACAATTGTATCAGCTCCTGGATTTGGGGGGCACCAACTGGTTTGATAGCCTGGTACAAAAATGTACCCTTCTTGATCTCTGAGCTACGCCCGCTTGAGAGCTGGGATGTCTTGGTCTTTCGAAGCCATATCAACACCACGCTCATATGATGACTCAAATCTCACCGTGTTGAAGAGGAGGATCCCGACGGAATCATTTGGTCCAACGATAACTTTTCTCTTTTGTATTTGCATGGCGGCATCAAGTGCGGTGTAGAGGTGGCATGTTTGCGTATCCTCGTATTCGGGATCATCGCGAAGCTCCAACATCGATGGGGAACAATCGATACAGAAGACAATTACGTCTCTCCTGCTCTCAAGATGCTGAAGAGACAGTGAAATCCTTAGATGTGGAAAGGGGTCTGTTGCTCAACTCACTGAAGCATCTTGGAGTTCTTCATCCTCCTGGTCGTCAATCTTATTCCAGTCATCATACGGGGCCATTGATCTGAAATATGGTAGTCAACTATTCTTTCTTATGGGCTATTGATAACCTTCCTGGGCCTGAGATTTGTGTCGCGAATTGAACTGTTGGCCCGAGTCAGGATTGTAATGAGCACCAGGTAGGATTGTGACACACGCGTCAGTCACACAATTATTGGATGCACGTGGCTCTTGGGCTGGCGCTCCATCTGGAAACTGCCATCATCAGGCATTTCATAGTGTTTCATACGGTGGTTTATTGGCATATTCAGCCTTTGAACTATTAGTGAAAGTCTGAACCTCGAACATGTCTACAAGTACTGAGCTCCGTCGTATCTCATTGGCTGAGATCTCACCTAGTGGGCCTTTCCCGGCACCGAAAATCCAGACCGATGACGATCTGGCGCGATGGCGGACAACCCAGTCTTATCGAGACTACCAACTATTCCTACGCCGCCTAAATGAATCCGTCATTGGGTATAGCCTGCCTTGGCATCCTGAATCCCAAAGCGAGGTATCACCATTACTATCATTACCTACCTGATTGGGGCGGCTGTTAATGCCATGACAGGGGACATTGAAATTAATCCAACTCCTGGAGGAACTGGACGGGTGGATAGAAGAAATCCCCCCTCACGACACCCCTCAGCGATTTGGAAATCTTGCCTTTCGTACCTGGGGCAAGCGACTCGAGGAGGTGGGCATCTGTGATAATGTCTCCATGCAACATACGTAGTGATATGACTTGACCCAGCATGCTGGTAAGCTCTTGGAAGGCCTCCTACCTCCGACGCATTATGTGGCCATCCCATACCTGAAGCCGTATCTACTGGTTTCATTCGGCTCTTTTACTCGATTAGATTATGGAACTGGGCACGAGACGTCATTTGCCCTGTTTTTGCTTTCCTTAACCCTTATTCGATTCCTACATCCTGATCGCGACGAGGAGAGAAATATTGTTCTCTGCGTGTTCCTGAGATATCTGCGGCTCTGTTGGAAACTTCAGGACGTCTACAAGCTTGAGCCTGCTGGTAGCCATGGGGTATGGGGCTTGGATGACTACTCTTTCCTCGGATATATCTTTGGGAGTGGTCAGCTTCGAGGTTTGCACGAGCCACCCCTTTGTAACCGCACACTCTAAAAATGGAATGAACTAGACCAAACGACGATTGCGGTTTCCTCCATCCTAAACCCACCGCTCCCCTCGACTAATCTATATTTTCTCTCCATCATGAGGATCCATCAAGTTAAATACGGACCGTTTCACGAACATTCCTCCCAGCTGCATTCGATTGCCGTAGGTGTGCCCAATTGGAGAAAAGTCAATTCGGGATTATTTAAAATGTATGAGGTTAGCTATTCTCTTTTGTGTTAGGTCGCACCACACCGATCCTGCTCTAGGCCGAGGTAATTGGGAAGCGGGTCGTTGTACAGCATATTCCCTTAGGGGGGCTGTTGGAGTGGGAACCGGAGGCCTCCGCCAGGACCATGCCGACTATCACCACAGCAGGCCATGAGACTCAGGCACCATGGGCCACTCCCCCGACCTCGGATATGACTAGAATCGTTAGCACGTTGCATACGCACCGCCCACCTTCAGCAGACCGCCGCGACCCCACACCGCCCGTAGCAGCCCCCCGCTTTCCAAGCGACCATACCACGACGCCAGCACCACCCTGATCCAAGTTTGACGCTGGCTTCTTGCGGGGACATGAACCCACTTTTGGTATACATTCAATTGCAAAGCCTAATGAGACTACACAATCACAGGATTCCATGCATATATATTTCGATGCGAGTGTTCGCGTGAATTCGAAGCCGCTCAGGCCCCGTTTCCCACTTTCGTGGTAAGAAATAACACGAGAATGATGTTCCCGCGCTGTCAAATGGCTCTTTCTCCATAAAACATCGAACAAAAGGGGTTGAGTGCGTCTTCCGCAAAGTGAATCGAAGTGCTCTTGATGGCCTATTGGGCACTAGCTAAGGCATACAACATTCTATTCTTCAGCCACCGACCCAAAACAAACGAGAATTCCAATCCAGGTATTTCTACGCAGAACATTTTTGACAAGGGGAAGATATCACAGGGTTTCTTTGCCGAGAGCAGTTAGCTAATCATATTTGATCATTGATCGTCCCAGGGGTCGGTCCGCCCGTTGGTCGAGGACAAACCTGAAAAGCCGCGGCATATGCGTCTTGATCTCGAGATTCGTTTTGCCGCTTCTGTATCTTCCCATGAAAGGGTGTTTGTCGAGAACCCAAGCACGCAAGCCTTGTCTAAAGATGTACATGGCTGGCTCCATGTATACCCGACATCTGATTTTACCTCCCCCATGACACGCAGCAATGGGGGGGAGTGACCGAGCTAACCGGTAATCAACACACACAACCAGCATCCATGACATCGCAGCACCACACCTGTCAGCAAGAGCGTCACATATGACCAACGACGTAGTTCAAAGTGTAAATTTGTCTTTGCGATTCGGGATACAAGTGGGGCTCTAAAGTAGGCACATAAAAAGGAAGCAAACCAAGCGCACTTTTTCCTACCCGTTCGTTATGCTTATGTGATGAAATGGGAAGCATCAGGAAGGCCCGGATAAACATTTAGCCCCGGCACCCAATTCTGCCCCTTAACCAAACGCATTGGAGGTAAGTCTGTCCAAGGGCGTGGAACCGATTTTTCTCCGGGCAGGCTGTCGGGATGGTTACACGCTTGCTGTAAATCCGACAGGTTGAGGTCCTCGATCGAATGGCGTCGACAAGTAGCCCACCTCCCGACCCTGGTTGGCCTTAATGATGAATAAGGTCGGTGAAAAGTATGCCATATACGGCTGTGGGCATTGAAAGGTGTTTCCTCATTCAGAGCATTCGTCCTCACTGCAGGACCCCCATTTAGGGACCACCAAAGCAAAGGGGCCCTATTTTGGGATTCCTGATGCATGCCGGTTCTGGTTCTTCGGCGGTCCTCGTTATGGAGTTGAATTCAACGGATGAAGGCTCTCAAGGCTATGTATATAGCATGCAGTGAGCCGAGAACCGGAAGCGTCTTATGTGGATGGATGTCGGGTGATGCCTGCCACACCTTACTTGAAGCGTTGATACTCCGTGGGCGGCCCTGGCAAGAGCAGCGGCGACAGCGGAGGAGCATCGGCTGAATAGATAGGAGTGCTATCTGTCGGATCCAAGACGTACGGATTGATAGTCCTGTAAGGAAGCCAACTACGCATGTTGGATAAGTGGATGAATGGGGAAACGCATTCCATACATTCAATGCGGAACTTACTCTAGCTATTCATATGCAAAATGGGACCGAGGCCGAGGCGAACCAGCTGTGATGTCCTGCATGGGGGTTATGGCTACTTTTAGCTCAACGTCAGAGCCGGTGCAAGTCCTCGACCGTGTCGATGGGCACTTGTGATAATTGATCGGACAAAGGATATGGACTAAATGTTCGATAGCTCAATTCAGCATCGAAGGAAAAATATCGTCCCTATGTCGCCAAACCAGCTCGACGGAATCCAGACTGGAATGGGAACGAAAGTCAAAACTATTTTAATACCAGCCGAGTTTTGCATCTTTGCGCGAAAACCTTCGCACTTTTAACATCAGCCATGGGGTGGTCACTATCGATGAGTGAGGTGACGGTCCGACGGAGTCCTGATTTGGCAGGGGACTGCAATGAATTGAACCCGGAAAATGCCGAGAAAATAGTTATCGATAGCGGAATCCTACCAACACAAACCCAACCGCAACCAACTGCCAGACCGACAGCGGCCACAGCTTTATCTCGCCGTGGGACTGTCAGCGACGCTGAGCGAACAGACGCCATCATTACTGACCAGGAAAGAAACAACGATCTTCGTTTGTTGACCCTTGAGTATGTTGAGTGGACCACCTCATCAGACATGCCTTCCTGACTTCCTCTTTTTTTGGTCTGACCAAACAGGTGGTCGTGCGTTAGAGGTACGTACGCCATTGGCCACCGCCCCCATGCCATAGATTTGCTGACAGCAACACACGAGGTGAACCTCCCTAACACAGCTACTACATCTTATCTATATAACCCCCGCCGTCACAACTTTGTCTCCACCTTTCGTCTCTTTCCACCCCCTCTCTCCCTTCAAGCCATTTCCTCGCTGCACGGGAGCGAGGAACCCACTTCTACTGACTGAACTTCGCTGTTACCGTCCTCTCCCGCCCGGCTCGCCACCGACCGTGGCGGTTCAGGTTCGGTAATCTTCGAATTCGAAGTGAATCAAGAATTGAGCTTTCCCCCTGAACCACCAAACCCAAACACTCTTGACTCGTTAGATCCAACCGACTCGCCGACTGACAATCGCATGTCCCAAGTCGACACCTTGCGGGCACCAGCCTCAGTCTCTTTTGCATTACCCTTAGATTCAGAGCGAGAAACACTCTCGCGGTACCCTACTAGATGGCCTATCGATTCCGCTAGTGCCGACCTTTTACCGTCCTCACTGCCAACTCATCTGACGATCGACTCCTTGTCACGTGCTGAGGCTGAGGATCGCATATTCCCCTCACTTCCACCGCTTCTTCGTGGGCATCCGGAGGTCCATCTCCGCAATGGTATCATGAACGCCTCTCGCAGGGCGTCTTCCCACGAGCCTGATGCGGAAAAGGCATTTTTTGTTGCAGACCTGAGTCAAGTCTATCAACAACACCAACGTTGGACGAGATGCCTGCCCCAAATCCAGCCCTTCTATGGTATTTTCTATGCCTTTTTAGCTCCATTTACTCTTCACTCATGCGACCCTTTCCCAGCCGTAAAGTGCAACCCGGATCCTTATGTCATTCGTCTCCTTGCCTCATTAGGAGCTGGATTTGATTGCGCCTCGAACGGAGAAATTTCTCAGGTTCTCGGCATTGGTGGCATTGACCCATCCCGCATTATCTTTGCAAACCCATGCAAGGCGGTTTCGTTCATCAGAAATGCCGGAAAAATGGGCGTTGACACGATGACCTTTGATAACGCCGATGAGCTTCATAAAATAGCCCGTGCCCACCCTGCGGCTAAACTCGTTGTCCGTATCCTTACGGATGACTCCAAAAGTCTTTGTGCTTTTGGGATTAAATTTGGAGCACCACTCGCGACCGTCCCCGGCCTCCTCGCCAAGGCCAAAGAACTAAACCTTGACGTTATTGGCGTCAGCTTTCACGTAGGAAGCGGCTGTTATGACCCCTCCGTTTATACCGATGCCGTGATGCGCGCTCGTGCTGTCTTTGACACAGCACGACAAATAGGCTACGATTTCAAACTCCTAGACGTTGGTGGCGGGTTCGAGGACACGCTCTTCGATCAGGCTGCGTCTATTCTATCGGAAGCCATCAACCGCTTCTTCCCTGAACGAGATGGCATTAAAATCATCGCAGAACCGGGCCGGTTCTATGTCTCGAAGGCGTTCAGCCTAGCTACAAATATTATCGCCCGCCGCGCCCCCCTGGCAGATATGGCATTGGTCCACCAAGCCCCCGACCAGCCTGCCGTCATGTGTTAGTCCTTTTTTCTCGGATGTGCTGCTTATGATTTGACATACCCGTACCCGGTACGCAGATTACATCAACGACGGAGTATACGGTGCATTCAATTGCATCCTATTTGACCATCAGGTGGTTCATCCGCGTGTGCTGTCACTTGGCGGTTCATTTCACGTTCCCTCCTCGGAGCCACTGCATGTGAGCAGTGTGTGGGGCCCAACGTGCGACTCGATTGATTGCGTCAGTCCGAAAACGACACTGCCAAGCTCACTTCAAGTTGGCGACTGGCTGGGCTTCGACAATATGGGAGCGTACACCGTTTGCGCTTCCAGTCAATTCAACGGCTTTGAACTCAGCAACGTGATTTATACATCCGGAGGCACCGGCTCTACTGAAGTTCGGAATGCACTCGCTAGATTCGCTACTGAATTGGGACTCTAAGCCTAACCGGTACATATTTTATATCTTTTTCTATATGTCGTGTTCCACAAAAACTAGAGGACAGAATATATACGAACCCCATTGTTTGGCGCTCGGTCGTTGTGGCACGGTCAAGGTTCATCAACGCATGGTGGAACTTTGGTGTGTGTGTATTTTGTGGTTTCGGTACCGACGGGATTGCGATAAGGGCGGGCCGCTCAAGAAACATGAATCCATGTGCGAGCCGGTGCGAGCCTCGGACACGTTCACAGGGCCATTTCTGGGCTGTGACGCGTGACGTCCGAAGCCGCGATCAGACATGATCGAAAATCAGGCTTCTCAGGAACGGAAACAAACTCGTCATGATCGAAGAGTCGTCCAGATTGGGACAAGTTTTTGAACAAAAGCAGGTCCAGGTGGTTGAGGGAAGGCTGTCAGGGCGGACCTACTTGACATCAGTCAAACCGATTGTTGGGGAAAGCATGACTTCAGTGGAGCGTTCTGGGCGTCTCTACATCAGTTCGAGACAGATACCGCACTGGTTCTGCCGTAATGTCAAACCACAAGGGGAAGGTTGATGATAGTTCAACCGCAAAATAATTCAAGACCCCGTCGTTGGTGGAGCTCGAAATGTGATCCTCTCCTGATGTTCCGTTGCCTGGGCAGCGGCCGTAAATCCCAAAGTAGCCTAACGCTGTGGGGAAGGCACCGTGGAGGGAGGGTAATGGCCGCCGCAAGGAGGAGATGAGAATTCCAGGAAAGGGACAGTAACAGGAACAAATCAAGAAGCCCCGCGAAGGATTAGATGTGATCTCAGAACGTTTTAATTCCTATTTTAGGCGATAAATCTAGGAAATCTTGCCGGCGCCGAGGTCAACGTTCAGTTCTGCGTGGTTCACCCATAATAGGGTTGCTGCAGTTTTATGCGAAGTCTTAAATGTGGCGGTGGACACTTGGATAACAACCGAAGATTTGTTAAACTATCTCCATTCTAGCCCCCGTACAGGTCAGGCGACAAGGTTTCGAAATCCGTGCAACACGAAGTCGAGTTCTCCCTGGGGCCACTCTTTCTCCGGGTCGGCAACAAATCAGTCCCTGTCACTCCACTGGTTCGCATATATACAGAATACCCCAGAAATCAACCTCCTCTTTCCAGCCATGACAACTGGTATGTTACAGGTGCAGTATTTCAATCCTCACCATGTGTCCTGCCCACCGACAACACTCCAGGATACGATCCACACCTCGCCGCCCACAATGGGTCCACGTTTTCGCCCGTACGCCAGTCCGGACCACCATGTCACCAAAGGGCGGTATATAACAAGCAATGATCCCCGGGGTTACATGTACGAACAACAACTGGGGTTTTGTTATATTTGTTAATTATGGAACATCAGACCTGTTTATGAGTATCCCCTCAATGGTCAATGGATTATGATGGATATCGACGATGGCTATATCCTGTGGACCGGTATCTGGAAGGGTGCGGAACGCTCCACTCATTCTGCTGCTCCTAAAATTGACTATGCTTACTGTATAAAGCCCTTGGGAATTCGAAAGGTGATACTTACCCACTTGCTCATCGCACACGATCTGATTATATTCATAGCGGACATTGTGAAGATGATCGACTCCCAACCAGAGCTAGCGCCTCTGATACGGCGCGTGCGTGGGGGGTATCTCAAAATTCAAGGGACATGGATGCCGTATGAGGTACGCTCCTGACCTATCACTAGATACATAACTAAATAGGGCTGATTAGGTTGCACTACGATTGTCCCGTCGGTTCGTCTTTCTTCACGTTGACCAGGATCGTCAGTAATTTTTTCTTAGTGTGGCATGGCAAATTCGTGAAGACCTGATTCCCTTGTTCGGGTGCGTTTCCATTTCGACCATTACCTTCCAAAGCTGATCTCGTCATTCAGGCCCACCTTTCCGAGCACCTGCTTGTCTCCAGATCAACCCGGATATGGCCAGGTAGTAGCATCAGGTCCTGGGAGGCGCCGTGCTCGGCGCAACACCCAACCGGTCCTAACCCCGGCTCACGGCCCTAGGGAACATACTCACTGGACAGTTGTGACCCCAGCATCAGCACTTGGTCCCCCTGGTTCTCCCTCATCGTCTCCAAATTTACATCACTATTCTTCAGTGACATTGAGAGCTCCCGACCAGTATTCAAACCACAATTATTCTGTCCCCGGGAATCGCTCTGAGGGATATAGCCCCACAGGCAAGCCAGATAGCCAATCTCCCCCATTCCCGCTGTCGAGAGACCGCGGGAGTCAGGTCCGTTATTCCCCTTATAGCGGCCATTCTGCCCCACCAGCGCGGAGGCCGCCCTCATCTCAAAAGATGTCTCTGCCACCACTTGAAATGCCACCACCGCCCCACAGAAATTTCCCGCACCATTCGCAGCATACACAGGGGGCTTCCCCGGACTCCCAGGCTGAGGGGATCGTGCTTCCTCCAATCCAGCCGCCAGCAAGAAGGAATACCACGGATTCGCCCTATGCCCTACCCCCAATATCTGCTCTTGAGGACCTACGCGGGATTCACACCCATGATTCTGCTGCTGTCTTGCGGCGGCTCGCTGCTGACGACAAACCCCAGGGTGCCACAGCGGCTGAACCCAGGCACTGGCCACGAAGATATTCCTCTGCGTCTAGCCATTCATTCAAGTAGGTATATCGTGTCCCCTGCTTTTCACCTCCACCCGAGCTGACCGACCCGTCCACTTGCAGCCACAAAGAACAATCACGCCATGGGCGCTCGGCTTACGACACAACAACCCCATCAGAATCAGATTCTGATGCCCAACAACCTTACAGCCCCGACATCAGCATCTCAGTACTTTCCGACACCTCGCATGATGATGAATCAAACTGTGACCCATCTCCTGTTTCCGTTTCACCAACTACCCCTCGATCTTTCACATCATCTAAAGATACTCACGCGGGCCTTGTGCCCCTCTCAACGCTGAAAGCGCAGAGTCGCATGTTGAACCACACGACCTATTCTTTCCCCGGAACTCCACCAGGGTATAATCGGGAGTGGGGTACCGCCCACGGTGTCAGTCACGGTGGAGCTCGGGCTTCCGACGTTACGCTTTCAGCTCATCGGAGGTCTTATGACGCCGACAGTGACAATGATTCTTCCAGCCATCCCATCAGGGCGTGGTAATGTCACCACCATGCAGCGTGCTTACATTAATATCATCAGTGAATAGCGAATCATATACCCAGGATTTTGATTTTACCCCTCGCTATGTAACGGCACCGGACGTATCACATTTTAATCCATCTATTTTTTGTAGGACCCAAAAGCCGTTTACGAACTTACACACCATGTATGGCATGCCTCGGAATAATGTCAAAATAAAATGATCGAGCATTGGAAGTATGAGAACCTCGACCCCCAAACAGGAATTTCTGCCTGTTCAGTTAGCATCTGGAAATCCAGAACACTGTCGCCACCGGCTTGATATGTTCCCACTCACCGGCAATAAGGCTCAACCCTCATTCTTCTTTAGGCACTGATGATTGATGAGCCCCAAGTCGAGAGTGGGGGGACCGGGTGCCCACGTTAGGACTTCGAATGCGGTACCGGCACCGTTGAGGTATCTTAGTAATTGATGATTTTTGGGGTGATTTGGAAAGGGAGCCATATTAGTTCACTACATTTCGACATGTTCTGTGTTTCCCCGAGGGGGTACGACGGCGGGGTGTAATCACCCGGATCTTCCGATCGAGCCGTGTGCACGAGGGACACTGATTCCATTCCGTTCGGAGGGCCTTTTGTCGGGCATTCGGTACCGAGAGGCTCGTTTCAGGACATGTGTATAAATACGCTATCACATCATTTGTTCGTAGATACCAAAAAGTAACGCTTGTATCACAGGCTTCAGGAGACCATTAGTTTGGAAAAGGAAATTTGGCCTACAACTCACCCAATAACTTTCATCAGAAGAAACCCAACCGTCGCAACCACCTATTTGGATCCCAGGCGGTCAAAGGAGAGAACCGCAATTATTGTAAATGATTTACCATGGTCGCGATAATGCTGGCAGGGACCCCATTTTTCAGGAAATCAACGTTAGAAAGATAGAGTTCACCCATTTCATCCTCTTGAGTTGCACTGTATTCTCGGGAAAGTGGGTCAAATGATGTATCATCTTGTCAGGTGGTGGTATTAACGGGGCTAATGAAATGAACTAACGCGGTTTGATTGGGAAACCCAGATACGGGCATGCCCATACCAGTCGAACAGATGAGAGCAGTGATAAATATGAGGAGGTTTCCGTGGCCTCCAAGGTTAGATCCCACCTCCTTAGCGATAGGAACTAATAAAACGCTGGCAATGGTATGGCTGATAAATGTGGAGATGACCTGTATGAACGAAATTTATTTGGATCGGTCGGCCCGTCCTGGGAAATCCACTGACCAGAACAATGGGTGCCAAGATCAGAACAACGTTATAGACCGAGAAGCCCTCGACGAGGCCACGGATACTCTCATCCATGACTTCAAGGAGGCCGCTAGAGACAACACCTTTGCCCAATGCGATGCCACCCATAGCAAGGAATACAATCGTCCATGCGAATTGTTCAAAGTCGTCCTATATGTCCACAGCCTGAGTAGCATTTTTGGGATTTGTTGCGCCAGTGCATACCTTTTTCAATACTCCAGTTGAAAAGAATGCGACAATAGGGATGATAGCAATGACACCCATATCACCGACATATTTCTCGATGTTATGCTCCACACACCACAAACCAATGGTGACAAGACACACAAACGTAACCCAGTATTGTTTAAGGGTGAATGGCTCCCTAGTGGGCCTTATTGTTCTTATCTCAATCTCACCTTCCCCGTCTGGGGACCGCGCAGGTTTATATGACGCCAGAAGCAGGGCCCATATCAACAGAATCGATATAGCAGAAACTGGGAGGGAGACGGCGAACCATCTCCCCCAATCCAACGGTGGATCCATTGCCCCAAGAGCTATCAAGTTCTGGGGGGACGAAATAGGCGAACTCTGGCCCCCAATGTTGGCTGCCAGCGCTATGGCGAGCTACGCTCCACATGTCAGACGCGGGAACTTCATACTTGTGCCTCAGAACCAGATGACTTACAATAAGGCAAGGTCCGAAGGCCGATTTCGGCGGTAGGGTCCTCAGGATGGGCTGATTGTGTCCCACGGAAGATCATGAGTTCGTCGTGTGTGAAACGAACAACGAGAACGTGAAAAAACGTACACGGATCAGGGTGAAGCAAAGGGTGGGTGCGGCCACGTTACTGTAGGAGCACCGGGGTTTGTTAATAGGCAATGACGGAAGGGAAATATGAGGATGACCTTATCCACATGCTAGCGAAGCAAGACACACCCATAAAAGCGAGAAGTACGCTCCTGGGCTTCGACCCGGCAAGGCTCAGGACGCGTGTGATGATAACGCGGTCGATATTAGTTTTGCTGAGAGCGGAGGATATGGTGAAGCCGCCGATGAGAAGCATGATTGTTGGAGAAAACATGATGGAGAAAACGTATCTGTGGGGCGGTTTAAATTTTACTTTTGATATTCGCATTTGGCACATGAACCTACGCGGTAGCTTCCCGGCGCTCCAGTCTCTTGTCGTCTTCGCCGCGGATGACCTGGAGGCCAACGAGAAGCAAAGGAACAAACATCGAGGTGACGAATAAGGGAATGGCCTATAGATGTGATTGGCGCGGCGGTATTATATGTGAGCAACGAATAGCATACCTCAGTTGCCCAGAGCACCGTGCAAAACGTCAGTATCGCGAAACATCTATTAGCCTCCTCCCCGGCAACGGTCTGAACATTCAAGAGCACTGCAAAAACTATTGCAGAAATTGTCATGAAAATCTTTTTTTTTGTCACCCTAACACCCAAAAATCGTAATTTCTTGACTTCTTCCTCCTCCGGCGTTATCAGTGTCCCACCAATAGCTTTGGGTTCGCCCTCGCCCTCGCCCCGTCGTTCCCGTCCGATCATCTGACGCCACACCGTATCCCGCTCCCAAGCAATATTTTCTCTTTGATGTAGCCTGAGCTGTTGCTTGGCCATAGTCGCATCGCCTCTTGTGACACATTTGGTGTACAAAGCGATGAGCCGTGCTATAGCATCCGTAAGGTTGGATTTGGATGCTTGCGTGAACGGTAACCCCAATTCGACTGTTTCATGTAGATAACGATCTTTGAGCTGTGCTATCATTCAAAAATCACATCTGTGATATGTAGTTATGGAACAAACCTCGGAATAGGTGACCTTGTCGTATCTACAATGAGCAATGGGTAAGTGATAGTCGCGGGTGATCGCTACCATGCTTACTTCTTCAAGATCTTGCGGAACCCCGAGTAATTCACCTCGACATATGATCGGAGGTTAGATACGCTAATGTATAGCAAGGTAATCTTGCGCTTGTACAACAGCCGCGTGTCGTATGCGAAATCAGACTTGGCATTCCAGATGGTTGCTTCAAGCGTGGACGATGTGACGCTGTCTCGCATAATGTTGAATCTATTCGCCAGTCTCCCGAATGTGCCTTTCGGACTACGGAGTGAAGCACCGCTCTCTTCCAAGTCAGGATTGTGATCGGACGTCGATGAGATGCTATAGCGACGCCTAGGAGAATGCTCAGGAATGCCGGCCGCTATTCCACCTGCAAAATGATGGGATTAATCCGGGCCGATAGATGCCAGAACCGATGTTTTTACCTGAGAGACTGACGGTTCGTGGTCGTCCCGCAGAGCTTGACTTCCGCCTGCGTCGGCGCGATGTATCGGGACTACGCGAGATGCTGTCGTCGTCGTCATCGTCGTCGTCATCATCATCCATGTAGCGTTCTTCAGCCGCAAACCCATCAGCCTCTTGCTTCTCAACCAGCTCCTCCAACTCGACGACTTCTTCTAAAAGTTCTTTCTCTTGTTGCTCATAGAACAAAACAATCTTTTTCAGTTCCTGATCGAGGTAGGGTACAAACACATCGTCAGTGGGATTCCCGGACCGGCCCATAAGAGACGCGCGCTCGTTGGATTCAATGTCATGGTAAGACGTGACTTGCTGCTGGCCGTGTTGGTGTTTTTCAAGCTGATAAATGTATTTCTTCAGGGCATCATACCTGAGCTATGGTCTAAGATCAGCACTCCTCAAAATCCTATAATGACTCACGCAATATAATCCTCCCACCACTCCGAAACAGCGTTAAACTTGAGAGAGGAGCTTTTCAATGTCAAAACAAGTATTATTTCTGGTAAAGTGCTGAAAACGATACCTGAATTTCATTATGAATGCCGCGCTTGGTTGTCCGTTGGTAGGGTAACTTGGGTCTCTGCCTCGAGTGTGGGTCGAAAGTGGCTGGAGAGGGATATACTCCGGGCGTGAGGATTGTCCAGGAGCTATGATGGACCAGATTCAGCCAAGCAATATATAGTGAAGGGTGAGGATATAAGTATATAACGTACACAACGTATTCGTAGTGGGCGCCTCTTTCAATCCTGGGACATCTGTCGAACGGGTATTTGTTTATTTGTCAGAAATAAAAATAACTTCTGAGTTCAGGAGCTCACGCGACCGTTTCTGTTTGCCTTTGGGGACCGGCTCCAGGACCTTGCTTCCATTTTTTCTCATCTTTATAGTCTGTCTGAGAAGGTCACATTTGGAAGAAATACTGCACAAGTCAATACCTTCTCTATACACCTTACACAAACGTGCCTAACGATGAGCCTGAAATGTATATAAAACAACGTGTCTCATTAGCGCCGTTGATAAGACCCTTGTTGCAGAATTGCTCCAAGCAATTAGCACTAGTGAGCTAGCTTATTTAGGAAAACGGAGGTCGAAGTCCGGAGCCGGAGGCTGCCACACCCCAGTCACCAGACCTCAGACGCTATCTATTATTTCCGCGGCTTGAAATCAAATCCTTTGCAAGAGAACAACTTGCTTGAACCTCGTAGAGGTGAAAACTGCAGGCTGTGTTAGCACGAACATGAAAATTTGAAACCCGGGAATATTTGGTATCAACTATTTTTCCATCCATGGTTTCTACTTGTAAGTTGTACTTATAGGCAAATTGTAGTTCGCGCCGGCTTGAGCGACCTCTCTAGTACTCCAGGCCACAATCGCTTTCAGTTCCGGGTGGCGCTACAAATTATAATCCCTACACTGACACTATTCTGGTAGAAATAAGCGGCTTTGGGTTCTCTTGAGGGCAGATAATCAGATTCACAGAGGCAGCCGGCTCAATCACCCCCGCAATTCCAATTAATCTCAGTATCCAGAGATCGCTACTCACTATAGCCCAAGGGGGTGCGCGCAAGGTCGCATGATGAACCCTGTGTTTCATCCGCAGCTGGATCTCCCCAGGTCCTGTGGTGGACTGGGTAGAATTTGCACACGTGCGCTCCAGGCCTCGCGAGTCGACGTCCGTCACTTTGGTATTCCGGTCTGTGGATTAGCTGAGTAGCTCATTAACAACAGGGGTTTGTATGATCCTCGCGTAGGTCGAGGAGGTGGACTTCTTCATAGCGTGTCCTGATTTGGATGAGCCGCTAACCTATTTGCGATGAGAAATATTCATAGGCAGATATTAATTCTACAAGATGCACGGCTGAAATGAAGGCTGCGACAACTGACAGGGGCTTAATAGCATTGCAAATCTCGGGCCAAGTTCAAGTTCAGCTCCATGATGCAGACCTCGACCCACCCCCAAATATCTTCAGAGATGCTAGAGTTCATTTTAAATTCGACCGTGAGGCGACGAGTCGGGTATGGCCATTACAGGTAGTGTCTATGTGGATAATTTTGCATTTTTGGGAGGTGAGGCGCAAAGTTCCCCTAAGCGTTGACGTGGTCTAACAAGCGCCACATTTGTTCCCAGCGAGGATAAGTTCTGGGTAGATTGTTCCTGGCCCTACCTCGAACAATAATACACAGCCCGCTTTCGGTCAGTTCATTCTTCCATCTCATTTTGATCCAGTGGCTTATTCAAGATGGCACAGCCCGAGGAAGTTATCGTTCTGCTCTAATGGGTTTGCGGGAGTGGACCAATATTTCACCACTCTCAGGTTGCCATCCCGCATGAATTCAGGTAAAGAGCGAACGTGGGCAGCTTGTGATGGCGCGCCGAAAGTGAAACCTTGGCAGGCACTTGGCAGCAGAGCGCTGCATATTTGTCAACGGCCAGCCGTGCAAATACAATTCCGATGGTGATTGTGATCACATAATCATAATTTTGCGTCTCGACTCTGTCTCGTATGCGATATGGGGAAGGCCCAGGTAGATTTGGATCCCCCTCGAACCAAAAAAAAGCAAATGCTGACTCTCACTGGCTCGGACTATTACACTCTACGGCGCTGAAAATGTCCTTGGGAGGGCTAGTCAACAAGGTGGCACAGCACTGGCAGCCGCGATCAACGTGGCTGCCATCAGACCTATATTCCATTTTGGAAATTGCAGGGTTGGGGTAATTCGTAGCTGTTCAACAGATTTCTGGTACGTGTTGGCGCCGCCTTGTCTCCCCTACCTACAATCATCTTCACTGGAACCCAGCTGGCTGCGGGTTGCCCAGAACTTATGGTCCACTGGCTGGACTCCCTCTCTTCTATGACATATTACCAATTCATACTTTTATGCTTCCTTCTCTTCTTTCCCTCCCCCCTATCCGCACATCGCATTAACCCACGCCAGGTCCCGTCTCTGGCGCCACTAAACAAAACCGCCCTCCTCCCTTCTCTATCATCCCTCAATCTCTCGTCGGTCCTCTCTAAAGCAGGCGTTCAGAACTTGACCTACCTCCCCAATCTGCCTGCCGCGTGCAACTCTTCCAGCAGCATCTGCCCGGATATCTCTTCTCATAATATCACCCTCGATGATTGCTCGGATCCATGGACGCTGTGCCATTGCCCCTCGTCCAACATATCCCTCGATACAGCCGTTGACCGCCTTTCCCAAATCCCGGTGGGCCTACGGCGATACATTGCAACGATCACAGTGATGCCCGGGGATAGTCGTGCGTATACGCTGTTAAGTGGTGATATCAATATTTTCGGTGATCTTCCGGTGGAGGCTTGGATACATGAAGTGAGTGTTAGCTTCTGCGCCACATCCGCTGCTCAACGATTTGTGTAGTCTGCGCATGCGTTTGACTTTGCGCTAAACGTCTCGCATTCCGGGTCCCCTCAATGGCTCGCCGCAGTTGGAAATGATAGTTGTGTTCCGGATAGCTATTCCGCGACAGACCTTGTTGAGGTGAGAACAAACACGACTTGTGGTCGCCCGTCTATTTACCCCCTGTAGGACTTTGCACAGCACGCCCTGCTCAAAACCTACACCCTGTTTAACAATCTTCCTCCATTCCCCACCTCTACGAAATGTATGGCCAATCAATTGGCCTACGTATCATCGTTAGCTTTGTTCAATTTCTCCACGTTTTTTGGCAATACGTGCGCGATCGGGACGAATGATGGTGCTCGGTATATATATATATCATCTACCCCTGTATCCAATTCGTGCTAAACATGTATCAGCCACATAGCGCCCCCGCTTCCTCCCTCGAATGTGACGCACTCCCAACAAGTACAGGGTTTCGCCGCCAGGAGCCTCAGGACGCTCGGTGGTTCTGTGGGTTTTAGTATCTGTCTGGTTTTCGTTTCGTGGTTGATTAACTGCGATATCTATCTCTGGTGAGGGCATATTGTCGTGCTCGGTACATAGACTGAGGGGGTAGTATTTATAACATGTATTTGTGATTTTGTATCAGTTATGTATGTTTTTTTATTCCCTCAGCTGAATTTCCATCAGTTGAGACTGATACAAAGTTTCCAGGGGAAGAGGTATCACTGATATATCACCAAGTTTTAGAGTATCACATCATAAACCCAAACAGAGCCAGCGCACTTGAACAGAATACTGATTGACTGAGTAGAACGGCTACATCCACGGTTGCCTAACAGCATCTACTCACAAATACCATCAGATACCGAACGTTGATAGGTTACCCGGGGGCAGGAACTTCACTACCAACACGATCCCGAGATAGCGGCCACCAAGTAATTTAGTCTCTCACCGTGAGCGGGCATGATGCGCCCAATGTCATGTCTCAACGTTATTTTGGGCTCCGAGTGTGATAGTATTATTTTGACGTGGATAAATATACACGGGCGCAGTGAATTGGGTCGAATGTGGAGATGAGCTGGTGGGAATGGAAGGGCCGCATAGCAAGCAAGGCGCGTTGACGTTAACACGGACCGTGTCACGGAGTAGCTGGGTCAAGCCACCTGCGAAGCTATTACCAGTTCCCGCCGAGCTCGCAGGCTGATACATCTAGAGCTCCACCCCCCGTCTCGACCCGACAACCTTGTACCCCCGCGGCGCCATTCGCTCCTTGCGCATCTCCAGTTTCGTCCTGACGCCGTCCGGGGATACGTTCGAGACCTCAACAAGCTCCTTCACGCGTAGTATCTTTCCTGCGGCCTGTCCAAAGTTGTAGCGGGTGAATCAGCAGCAAGCCGCAAAAAAAGCGCACCTCGGGCGAATGTGGGTGGTACACGGTCTGCATCCGGCGATGTATCCCAAGTGAAACGAGGGTTCCTTTGATCTTGGACCCGAGGGAGATGGCTGACCGGCGCAGGGTAATTTTGTAGTGGGTTGTTTCTGGGCGTTTTGGAATAGGCGGAGTGGCCGGTGATGGTGAGGAAGTTGTTGGGATGGTGGTAAGGGAACGAGAGAACAGGGCGATCGGTAGTTTTGTGTGGAGACGTGGGACGAGGGATGAGGCCATCTTGGAGTGACACAGCGCGATATTTCTGCAGAACACGAGAAACGTAGTAAAATTGTGGTCACAGTTTGATTGCTCTTGCTTGGCAAAAGCCTTACGGCTTCACTCCCTCGATCACGACCAAAGTGGTCCGACTCGACCCCGAGTCGAGGTAAGTCGCACTGAAATTCACGGCCCCACGCATCTGGATATTTTTGGGCCAAGAAATGGGGTTTGCCGGGCTCTAGGACCTCAGCGCTCCCATTGGGCCTCATCATCCCGCTCAAGTTCCGGACAATTATGGTAAAGCTGGCACATCCACTGGCAGGACCGTCCCGACGGTGGAACCCCCTACGGAACCTGATGAATACGACTCTGTTTTCCGTTTATTTACCGGCAGTCCATCCTTCAAGTTGATAGCCACACACTTGGTTCCCAGTTAAGGTTTGGTCAAATTCTGGAATTGTGGTGTGCGATAGACATAATTAGGCTTCTGATTACCGTCTACCTACATATCCGGGAGGAACGGGCCCAGATTGCTAAGACGTTCTATCAGAACAACTCGGATGAAATTCCGTCCTCGTTTCGGGGTATGTTATCCATTGGGTATGCTGCGGAATTTACGGGACTCTAGGTCGAAGAGGCAACAGTAGCGAACGGTCGGGTAGCATGAAGGGCTTGCTTGGCTCTTCCGCCTGGTCTTAGTCAACATGTGCGCATTGTACTTATCCTTGATCTTGGGCTCACCACGGGCGGTGAACGCTATGGGTAACGAATTCCCATCAGGTCCTCCCCCTTGTCGCCTTCCTTCACCATCGGCCGGAGTGACTAGCGTGCTCGGAATCGCGTTTCGGTTATAGCATTCCATTGTATATTTCTGATCCAGTGATGATTTATCTGCGATGCCTGCTCGCCCGCACCCTCCACCACGAGGCCTGTGGCCTGATACCATAGCAACAATAACCTGAAATGAGGAACCGGTTCGGCTGCCTATCCAGCAATCGCGTTCTGAATAGAAGACACGAGGCAGCTTGTGCAGTGTAATGAACTCAGAATCCGACCCCGCTTGCTAGTACCGGCGCGATATGGATGAGCCGCCGATGGAGTTTCTTGCGGATTTTTTTCTTCAACTCCGAACGATTTCCTTATATGATTGAAGGCCAATAAGCCCTTTCGACAAGAAAGGAATGGCAACAGACTGCTCCACGGGCGGTACTAGTATACCACCCCGAATCCTTTCTGCGGTGGTTGTTTCAGACCTGTTAGCCACGCAAATATCAATATCGTGGGGTAATGCTGGCCGTCTGGTACTTGTTATTGCACTAGTTCCCCGCCCATGGGGCTCCGCAGAATAGGTGGGGTCTAGGGAGGGCTTGCGACTAACGATTGGGGAGTGATTTGGAGTTGATATGGCAATGGGCCATCACGAAATTTGCTAAGAATGGAAGAATAAACTCGAAATGCAGTTGGAGCCAATGCTACTGGACATAACGTTTGTGAAGCACGTCCGCGGGGTCTGCAATTAAGAGCGTGTCTACATTGTCTAGACACGCGGCGAGCACAAGGCGTCCAGAAGCTTCGCCCAACCACGGCTTCACGTTAGTAGTCAACGCCCGCTTCGATGGTGGGCATATCCGGGTTGTCCTCTTGATGGTTCTATTACTGATCTCAAGGTCCCGAACATTCGTTCATTTGTGGGTAAATACAAGCATGGATAAATGGCTGTGGATGACCAAATTATAGGTGCCTAAAGATATTGGTGATAGTTTATGATCGTTTCCCTTTTTGGTACTTACCTCTCGCTCTACATAGGACCGCCGACGTCGACCTGCGTACCAAGTCGCAGGTTTTCAAGGCATCGGACGGTAGCGTCCGCACGTTCGCCGTTTTTGGCTCTTCGCGGTCGAAGAGGGCGTCGCAAGCAAGTGAGGATCAAGGCACGTTCGCAATCCCAGAGTCATTCCCGTTGCAAAGATCATCGGTCTGCTTCTTCCCCGTTCCTCTCCAGACCATTCCCTATATCGGACACAATACCTCAGACGCCTCGCATACTTCACATCTTGTGCAATCCGTTTCCTTATCTCATCGTCTTAGGCCTGTCTGTGTGTGAACACACGCGCGGCATGGTATCGTTTGTAACCCATTAAAAGGCGGCTTTCGCGTCTCTTGAATTCCATCCTCGGATCATCCCACTTTCCTCGAAGGACTTCGTCTTTAAGTTTAACACATCCACGTTTATCAAGTCAAGATATAAGGTAAACATTGCAAGTTTCATCTACAAAACACGCGTGGTGCGTCGCCCCGCCCAATTATCTTGTGCTGTTCCCTTTTTCTGTGGGTTGTCGGCCACTCTTGCCCCCTTCGGACCTTAGGAACTTTACTCACCCACAACGCACGGCTCATCAATCCAGATTGCTGTGCAAGGCCGCCAGCAGTTTGTATTGATGGGTCATTGCCTGCCCCAAAATTCACTATGGCTTTGCATTGTGTATGGGGTCTAGTTCATCAACAATCCGCATTTGGAGAATCACATTGTCCGGCCATGAATAGGATGTGGAGCTGACCGCCCGTCGTGTTGCTTCCATTGGCATTTCAATGGACGTGCGCCTGCAGATGATCACACTTGACAACGAATATTTCGCCTGGGTCACGGATTCTGTAATTGAAATATTACAATGGACGGAGCTGACAGAGTCCCTACACGTGATGGTGGCAGTTGTGCTCTGTGAGAAGCAACTGGTGAGTCTTCGTCCATTCCTATTTGATTCATTGGACTCAGTTTTTCAGGAATGGGTTTGCTTCCTGCCCGGGGCTAGGGTCGTTGCATTTACTAGTTCCAATATGGTCATCTATGAGATCCCGTCGTCCGAACTTGTCCCCGCACCTCCCAGCCCCGCGTTTATTTCTCGGACACCATATACGTGGCGAATCCCGCGCCGCGGTCATGGGCCGATGGTGACACCACTATTAGGTTCACCATGTCCGCCAACGGCGATGTGCAGGCGGTCGCCATTCCCACCTTCCAAAACCAGCCACTCTCACTGACGAAGTTGGGCCTTCATCGGTACGGTCGTCAACAATTTATGCTCGGCTTCCACAATTCCGTCGTTTATGAATACTCGTCCATTACTGCATTGATCCACAAATGGACAGAGGCTTGGGATCTTGAGCTCGATGATGGAACCGCCAATACCACGACCCGACTGTGTCCAATCCCCAGTGGACACCAAGCATCCAGTTACATAGGACCGCGTTTGGATGAGGCCCCTGCACGGCTGGTGCTAGATCTTTGGAAGTCGGGAATGTTCCTGGTTGTAGACTTTGCGGAGATCGCACCTTATGCACCTGAGAGTTGATATCATAGCTTGGAGGTACGTAGTAGCCCTGGCAAACAATACTAGATGTACCCGGCTTTGTGCGGGGCTAAATAAATGTATAAAAACTTTTCCTGCGTACAGCCGCCGCCAAAAATTACTACCAGTGCTTGCTTTCGCACATTTGCAAATTATCATAGTGTAGTACTGGACATTGAAGTCTGTGTTGGATGCCCTTGGTCGAGTATTGAATGTTAGATGCTCAAATCTAGATGAGAATGAAGCAACAATGCTAGCGCATGGGACCATTGTACATTTACAGTCGCGGACAAGCAAAGTCAACAAATTTCATATCTCACGATCGCGATTTTTTTGAGCTAAACGGACTTCAGATCTGAACTCAGGAAGGGGAAATACGTCGAAAAACACTGTTCCGAGGTTTTTCCCACGACATATAAGGGCGGCCAAAATTTTGGACGAATTTTTCAATATCTTATGAACCAGATGGGCATCCAAAAGGGCATCAGGGGGCGCCATTGAGTAGCCATCGAGGCGCTGCTTAGTGTACTTTGCTTTTGGCAACTGCCTTCCCCTTCAAACCGAGCCGATATGCACTCCGAGTCACGAATCTCCACCTTTGCAGCAAAATTTAAATGATCTGTTGTCCATCCTTCAAACAGTATCTCAGCTTCGTGCCCGGCCCTCGTCAAGCTTGAAGTCAATTTGAGTAAATAAGGCAGTTGAGCTGTTAAACCTTGCCAAGTAGAGGCCGTTCTGTGTTCAATGCTCCTCTCCAATTTCAATCTCTGAGCCAGGGATAGTGATAGGTTTGGGATTTATCTCAGCCATTGTTTTTTCGGGTGCTGGTACTCATTTTCTCGTACATGGCTTTGGGTTTTTGGCCTGAGCGAGCTGCGGGTTAGTTTCGTCAAGCTAAACATAACCGAGGAGGTAATTATCTCATGTAAAGTGTTGGACCTGTCAGTTTGCGGAATTTCTTTAACCAAAATGGATCACGCAAGTGCTTCCCTCTTTCCAGAATCAAATCCAGCTCTTAAAAAGAATCGATTGCGCTATTTTTCGTGATTTTAGGGTGTGTTTTGCCGACCGGCCAAAATTTTTGGGTCAAATTTCCCAATCTCGCCGAATATGAAAAATTGGCTCGTGCAAATGTCTTCAATAGCTTCCAAATAAGCTATTCCAACCATAAAAAGAGCTCTAGGACTATTTTCCAGACGTCCATAAATGATCATATATTTTTGTGGACTTTGCTTGTCCGCGACTGTAGGTAAAGTTTAAGAGAAGTGGTTGTGGCTTCTGCAGGCGCACGTTAATATCATCCGTGTAGAAGGGCGCGGCTGGTGGAGCGTGATACACCGCGCGTGTGTGCTGCGTCTCCGGGGCACCCTGTGAAAATTGAACCACCACCCAACGAAATGCTTCCCTCACTCACCGTGGTGACTGAGATTAAAAATTCTCGATTCCTGTGCGAGCGTGCTGACTTCTACCACTGCTGCGCTTGCCCGACTTCGCTCACAAAATATACATTTATCCGTAAGATAAAGGCCCTACAAGAACCTCATCAAAGTCTGTTCGAGGAAGATTTCCACCATCATGATATGTGTGGAGGATGATTCCATATACTGACCATTGAACGAAGCAATGTGGGTCGCGAAGGGATGGCGAAAGAGGTGTGTTCTTTTGCTGTCAACTCCGCGCCCTGTCAGGACGCGGAGTTGGCAGCCAGACAAAATAACCTCTCAGGTGTAGTGAATCGGCATCTGAGCACCCGGCGCGGAAGAGAGACATGGGTCCTCGGGGGGTCGGAACCCGGGGGCGGTCGTCGACCTACATAAAAGAGGAGTCAGGTAGATAGTGGGCGCGGGACGACATATCACACACGTTTTGTGTACAAGACTTGTAATCTTTTATATTTTACCCCTGCATAGAACTTGAGTGCTGCGAGATAATCTAGGAGACGAGAGGCAAAGAAAAATCTTAAAGTTATAGGGTGAAGCGTCAGAACGATGGATGCGTACCATAGGCCGCCTTTTAAATTTTATGGCTGGCAATGGCATGCACAAACAAGCTGCGATGCGCACGTGCCCATACACCGCCATGTCCAAGGGGTATGGTAATAGTACTAATAGTTTGTATGGATTATGTTGTAGTGTATGAGGTGTCCGAGTGGGAAGAAGGTACTAACCGAGGGTCTTTGTATAGCGCTCTGTGGAAGTGGCGGTCATCGCCGTCGCCCAACGAAACTCTACTCGCCCTAGTAGCTGATACGATCGGAGGATATATCCCACAACTGCCGTCAAGGACCAATTAATCATCCAAGATCCAACACCAAGAGAAGCGTTAGCCAAATTATGGTTAAGTGTAGGCAAAAGGCGGAAACGGAGAACTAAACAAGCACTAGTCCAGGTTAACCCTCGGTAGGTCAAGACTCAACGGGGAGCTAGCACGTGAAGCACTTGATGTCGGGCATGCGCACTTCGTCGATGACCCTGGGGATAACCTCCGCAATGCCCTGGTTGACGTATCTCTGCACCACCTTGTTCACCCCCCGCTGGAGCTTCTCCGTCACCTCGGTGCGCCCGCTCTTCGCCAGACTCTCCAACGCTCATGATATCCTGTCCGAAAGGGACGTCCTGCACCAACTTCTTGCGCTTGTACACATCGCCCTTTGGGAGAGACACGGTGACTATGCCTCAGACTCGAGGTCATACGCCGACGCATACACGTCCAACCGCCCTACACGCTGCGATGTGTGAGCAAAATGACAACAGATCATGGACGCATGACATACATTGACGGCACCAGTATTGGCCTCGATGTAGATCACGTCTCCGACCACAATCTTCTCCCTCATGATCGCCTCGTAGATCGTCGGATCCAGATGCAGCCGCTCTGCGCCCTTGACCGCCTTCAGCCCCACGATGACGTGCGACACCGTCTTACCATATCCGCTAAGCGGGTTCTCCACCCCTACAGGCGTGAGCTCTGTGAGCTCGCCCTCGTACACCTCTTTTCTTTCTCTTATCCGCAGCCCGGTGGCACGCCGAAACAACCCTGCCAGGACCTCGGTTTTCTTCACCTCTGCTGTACACCTCTGACCCAACTACCAGCGAAGGACGTCGTGATGCATTACAACTGCCCTCAGTAAGCACTGAACATGAAGATGCATACGCCTGGTTCTCCCGGAGTTCTAGGTTACATCTAATAGGGTGCAATGTTCGCGAAATCTAAAACCAAGAACGTATATGGTAGGTCCGAAGGATAGCCCAGCGCCGACATAAAAAGCACTACCCGTCCAGAAGCCTCATCCAAACATGATTTTATATTTGGGAAATTTGGTGTCCCCTGGGGGTTGGACATAATCGACTTGTAACAATTCCATCGCGCTCGGGATCCCGAATGTCCGCCCATCTGTGGGTCAAGATAAACGAGTGGACATCATCATGGACAACGGAATTATGTTGGCCCAGAGAAAACGTGAATAACCAGACTGTTGGAGACTCAGCTTGAATTTCATCAACGAGGGTGGTTGGCCTAGGCGGGAACGATAACTGCTTGCACGCCATCTGACGTGGTGCAGTGAAACTAGTGGTGTCACCGTTAGTCCATATTGGCGACATCCGGGTCCCGCCTATGTCCAGATAGCGACCGCGACAAGGGGCTCGCCAGGTGTACGGTGTATATGTAACGAAAGCAGGGTTGGAGAATGCGGGGACGAACTCGAGTGGCGGGATCTCATAGATGGACATATCGGTGTTGGAGAAAGAGAGGATCCTGCCCCGGGCAGGAAGTGGACCGATACCTGAGAGGTTAGCCGACGATCTGAGATGGGAGTGAATGGAGACTCACGGGTTGCTCTTCACAGAACATCACTGCCATCATGCGCGTTGATGATGTCGATTCTGTCCACCTCAATATCTCGATTATGCGATCCTTTACCCGGGCGATATATTCGCCATCAAGTGACAGAATCTGAGAGTGTTGTTCTGCTGGAATGTCAAAGGACGCGACACGGAGGGCGGTCAGCTCCGCATCTCGCCCATGACCAGACAACGTAGCCCTCCAGACGCTGAGCCGAGGCTCGGTTTTTCGTCCAGAGCATTCACGAAATGGTTGGGACAGCAGGGAAATGTCAAAGCTGAGGACAGGCGACTTGTCATTGATGCTTGTAGCCATGATACATCCCCACTTCGCGTCGTCGTCATCCATGGGCGAGATGAGTATCTTGGATTTCATCTCAGGCGTGTCGAGATCATATACGGTGACGACGCCATCGACTGGGTGGATGAGGAGCCAGCGCCCGCCAGGGATCAGGGAAATGTGGTTTGGCCATTTCTGGCATATTTGACGATATTGAGGGGGGTTGCTGAATCCCATCCACGCTGAGCCCGGGTGCGATTCACCAGCCATCGCTCCAATTCCGGACTGGAATAGGCATCCAGTGGCTCCTCCGGCTTCGGGAGCCACGGGTGTGTGCTAAGGTAGTGTTGGACGGCATTCGCCCAGACGGACCGCGCCCTGGAGATGGTGGAGATTCTTTTAGAACACTGAAATCTATGTGAGAAACGGTATGACTTTGATTGAGGAAGCGTCATACACGTCTGACCGTCAAAATATCATGACAGTCATCAAGCTCAGCTAATATCTTTTCGATCAGTTCGGGGGGTAGCGCGTTGAGACTCGGCGCCGCATTGGAGAACCGAGGGATACCTGCCACCAGTAACTTACTTGAGCTCATCGATATACACCGCGCTAGTCAACCCACCAAATATGACCCAAAACAACGATGCCAAACTTCTATAAAACAGTAGCCTGATGAGTCCGGCGGATAGGTCGACCAAGGTCGACCACCATTCCGATTGCGAGTGTAGGACTGGGTATAAACTTTGGGTACCAGTGATTGCGTCCATGAAGCGCGCTGGACAGTGAGAGCCTGATACGATATGGATAAAAATAAACGACAAGCCGCGTCAAAGTATAAACTTGTGTTCGAGGGCGAATAGACGAGTGAGCACGGAGTTAGCGCGCAGTGAGCCGGATCTATATAGAAAATAGAATACGATGAGTTTTTTCAATAGATTTACCACAGGAGTCTTGGTTGGTCACGTTGTTCCTAACAGCTCCTAACCCCTGGAGGGCTGTGATCCAGACATATCTCCTACGCGACGAAGCGTCGGATCGCAGCTTTGAGGTGACACGGCCGACGCTTTAGGGGCAAGCAGCCCAAACTTACATTCCGAGAATGGGTACCCAGACAGTACCAAATAGGGGCCCGTGGATGACGAAGAAAACATTGGTACTGCTTATGTAGAGGGCTACCCAACGCTTATATCAGCTGTGTGAGGAGGCTGACGCACGAGGCAAACCCTCGGTGGGTCGAGGGTAATTATATTTATTAGTACTAGGGTGTATGGATGTTTGCAAAATCTAAAACCAGGAACATGTCTTGGTATACAGCACCTATAGGCTCTGACCGCGTGATGAGCACTAGCCGTGCAGAAGCCTCATCCAGATACGATCTTATACCAAAGAATACTTGATGCCCACCAATCGACCACGATTGACTGGTAGTTTCACGATCCCCACCGTGGGTCAAGACAGTGACAGACGAAACGCTACGGATAATGGAATTATATCGGCCCAGACAAAATCCGATCTGATGATCACAAAGTCGGGGAAGATCCAATTTCGTGAATGAGGGTGGTTGGCATGGGGCAGCAGGAATAGTGACTGCTTGGACGCCATTTCTTGTGTATACGTTGAAACTGGTGATGTCACCATCAGCCCATATTGGCGATATTGATATCCCAGATATTTCCAGATCGTAACTGCGGCAGGAAACTCGCCAGGTGTGTGGTGTACATGCAAGGAAATCAGGATCGGAGGATGCGGGAACGAGTTCGAGCGGCGGGATTTGATAGACGAACATATCGAAATGAGAGAAGGAGAGGATTCTAGCCCCGGGCAGGATGCAGATCCATTCCTGAGATGTTGAGCCCGATGATTCGGGATAAGTGAATAGAGACTTACTGGTTGCTCCTCACAAAATATTACTGCCATCATGCGTGTGGACGATGTCGATTCTGTCCATTTCAATATCTCGATTGTATCATCCTTTACCTGAGCGATATATTCGCCATCAAGTGCGACAATTTGGGGGGGTAGCACTGCTGAAATGTCGAAAGAGGGAAAGTCGAAGCAGGTGACGTAGTGGGCGGTCAGTTCCGCGCCTGGTCCATGACCAGACAACGTGGCTCTCCAGATGCTGAGCCTATTGACGGATGCATAAAACGGCTGCGTTGCCAGGACGATGTCGAAGGTAAGGACAGGCGACTTGTCGTTGACGCTTATAGCCATGCAGCATCCCCGCCTTGAATATTTCTCGTCCACGAGCGAGATAAGCGTCTTGGATTTCATCTCAGGTGTATCGAGATCATACACAGTGACAACACCATCGATTGGACCAGCGAGGAGCCAGCGTCCACCGGGGATCAGGAAAATGTTGTTTACCTCCCCCGGACCTATTTGACGATGTCGAGGGGGAGTTGTTAAATTCCATCCTTGCTGAGCTCGTGTGCGACTCACGAGCCATTGCTCCAATTCCGAGGCGGAATAAGCATGCAGCGGTTCCTCTGGTTTCGGCAACCATGGGTGCGTGGCGAGGTAACGCTGAATGGCATTCTTCCAGACGAACCTCGTCTTGGAGATGGCAGAAATTCTTCTGGAGCACTGATATAGATATGAGCAACGATATCGCATCAATAAAAGGGGTATCATACACGTCTGACCGTCAAAATATCCCGACAGTCAAGCTTGGCCAATATCCTTTCGACCAACTCTGGAGGAAACTTCGCGTCAAAGCCCGCGAGCTGAGGGGTCCCTGCTACTTGTATCCTACTCTTGTCCAACTTGCCGACATACTCCGCGCCATCCAATGTACTAGATCTGTCCCTGAACAGCCGTGCCAAAGGTCTGTAAAACAGTAACCGGATGAATCTGTCGGACAGATCGACCAAGGTCGACCGCCATTTTGACTGCGGATGTGGGGCTGAACATGGACCCCGAGCGCTGGTGACCGGGTCCATGACGCACACTGATCGGTGTAAGAGTCGATAGGATATGAATAAAAACAAACGATGGGCTGCGGCGTCGGCGCGTTAAGGGTTTGAAGGGGAAACAAGGAGGTCAAGTTAGTACAATGAGTCGGATCTTAGGGGAGAATGGGGTGCGATATCTTTATAGATTTGCAGCGGGAGTTGGAAAAGAAGAAAATAAGGAGAAACTAAAATCAAAGCTGTGAGTCTCGTCGAGCATTGTGACGGGTATTGGGATGAGATCGCCTTGGAAGCCCCTATATGAAAGATCGAAAGGGTGCGAAGCGAGAGTTCTCCGACATCGGGTAGTACGACGGGTACATATTCGTCTTGTTTGACAATCCAGCTGCCCAACAGGACTTGGTGCGAAAATATTGGGGTGGGCTGAGCGCGTCGATCGATTGATCCCCCGCTGCCCCAGCGTCAATTGAGGTTTTGCTCGAGCCCCCTCACAGAAGGATGGTCACAAGTCTAAGTCGGACTATTCATTTCAAATTCGTCCTCGAATTTCCAATACTTTTCTGGTATTTGGATCTCTAATTAGATTCTGGTGAAATAATTGTTTCGAGTGATGTTTACATACTAAGACAAAATTTATTCGATTTAAAGTGGCGTAGGGATGGTTGAAAGTCGACTCAGTAAGCTTATGATGAGCGCAGCAACCTCTTTATAATTATCGTTCTTATTTCCCCACGAAAAATGCTCACCTGTACGTAATCGTCGGCCCCGAAACCGGGCTCTAGTCGTACCAGAAGCTCAGCGGGTCCCCCAACGGTGACCCACGACATCGTTATACCAGGAGCTTGACCTCTGATTTACCACGGCCACTGCTAGCACCCCCATTGTGTCGATCCCCGTCGCTAGCGAAAAGGAGTGAATTCGACCTATCACCTCAGTGTGTTTCTCCAGTTCGCGGAAGACGACTTGGAAAAGTATGGACGATTTTTGTGATTTTTCACCACCCTTAACATCTCCCTCGCAGGTACGGCCTCTTCCTCGCTAACTCATTCGCTTACAGCTCTGATCCAGACGTCACCGCGGGGCGGCTACAAGAATAAGCGCGTTCGTGGCATGGTTGCACCGCCCGAATGTAGTTTTAGTGTCGGATGAAAGCCCGAAAATGAGATGCCGAAAGAGAAGTGGTTCGGAATACCATAAGGACATTTAGCCCCTAGTGGAGGTGATAATGGACAACCCCTGCCGCCCTGTTTTTACCAAGTCCCCCTCTTACCCAACACCACATCTTCCCCAGACAAATCAGAATTTGGAATTACGCACTGTTCCCAGCGGGCACTTCCTGATCGACCAATTATTCACCCAGTGCATTTTGAACATCTGGAGCCATCATTCGCAACTACTCCGATGATTCGCTCGCCCGCGCCCTACAAGCCCGAAGAGCCTACTGTTGCGGGACTCTTGGAGACCCCGTCTTCAATCGGTGCCGCATTATGGGAACTAGGCCCCCTCTGCAGCTTCCTGTTGCCCCTAAACATCCCGAAGAAGAGTTTAATGTACAGCTATTGTTGGAAGCTGGGGAAGGTGCTATCAGTGCATGGGAGCGAGATATGGGGATGAGCGTTATGGTTAAAGAAGTCAGCGAGGTTCAGCCCGGGAGGTTGACCCAAGAAGCGTTGCGAGAATTCGGATCGAGCCTCCAGAATGGCAAGACCAAGACTTGGAGTGGTCGACGAGATATTAACGACACAGCGCCCAAACTCGATGGAGGGGCGAGTCTCAAAAGGAATGTCCATGGAGGGGTCGAGGTTGGTGTTTCAATTGTCACCAAAGATAGAAGTGCGGCCAGGGATGTTGACGTCGGTGTGCAGGGGTGTGGGTGCGGCGTTGTTGGAGTATGTGTTGGGCGAGAGGCCGAACAGGAGCACATCGACCGCAGGTTCGAAGAGAAGCAAAAGTCACTGGAACAGTCCTTACTCGAAACACGAAAAATGGTTGAAATTTTTAAGGAGAGGCTTCAAGATCTTGAGCGCAAGGTTGAAGGAATGGAGCAGCTCGGCGTTGGACAGGAGGTAGTTGACTCGACTAGGGCACCGGTTGACCAGCGCGCTGAGTCTATCTTGGTACACCCGGGGATCCCATTCGGCGGGTCGTCGGGTAGATTCTTTGGACCGTCTCTGGGCTCCTACATGCCCCTTATGCGGGAGCTAGTAACATCATCTCTCACTCTCACAACATCATCCCTGGATAAATACAACCACCTCCTACGACCATTCGGCTACACATTCCCACAAACAGTCTCAACACTCCCGATATATGCTCTCATCGTCGGCATTGGTATGTGCGCTGTGGCGTTGAGAGTGGTCTTGGGCAATCTGTTCGACGGACTCATCCTGTTACTCTTGCAATTCACTCAGGTGTCGCGCGGCAATGTGATGTGGTGGTTCATATTCTGCGCGCCGAGTGGCATGAGATATCTCGACGGATTGCCTAAGGTATCGATGGCGGGGTCCCCCCAGTCCTCCAACGTAGCGACGAGCTTCGACATGCTACCCTCAGAATTGGTCGAAAAGATCCTGGCCGAACTCGACTGTCAAGATATTTTAATGGCCAGGCGTGTATGATTCTTCCCCAATCAGAGTCGCACTGCGTCGCTCATATCAATGTCAGTGCTCTAGAAAAATTTCGGCCATTTCCAAAGCACGAACCGTCTGGGAGAACGCTATTCAGCATTACCTTACCATGTATCCATGGCTGCCGAAACCAGAGGAGTCACTGGATGCCTATTCCGCCTTGGAATTGGAGCAATGGCTGGTGAATCGCACACGGGCTCAGCGTGGATGGAATTCAGCGACCCCCCCTCAATATCGTCAAATGGACCAGGCAGACGCAGGGTGCATCGTCCTGGTCCCTGGTGGACGCTGGCTCCTCACCGATCCGGTTGATGGCATTGTCACGGTGTATGATCTTGACACGCCGGAGATGAGATCCAAGGCACTCATCTCGCCAATGGACGACCACGACGCGGAGCATGAACACCTCATGGCTATCAGCATCAATGAAAAGTCGCCTGTCCTCAGCTTCAACATTTCCCTGTTATCACAGCCACTTGGTGAATACCCTGATCAAGGAATTAAGTCTCGGCTCAGCATTTGGAGAGCTACGTTGTCTGGCCATGGGCGGGAGGCGGAGCTGACCGCCCTCCGTATCACCTCCCTTGACATTACAACAGACATCCACCCTCACATTATCTTACTTGATGGTGAATATGTCGCCTTGGTAACGGATCGCACAGTCAAGATATTAAAATGGATCGAATCAACACCGCTCATATACGTAATAGCGGTGATATCCTGCGAAGAGCGACCGGTAAGTCTCCGTTCATTCCCATTCGAATCATCAGACTCAACCTCCCAGGAATGGGTTTACTTTCTGCCTGGGGCCAGAATCCTCTCATTCTCCAGTTCCAGTATGGTCGTCTATGAGATCCCACCATTCAAGCTTGTCCTTGCATCCTCCAATCCCGCCCCCACCACTTGTACACCACATGTCTGGCAAGTCCCCTGCTGCGGTCGCGGTCTGAATCGAGGCGGGATATCACCAATATGGACTGATAGTGACGCCACTAATTTTACCATATCCACCGAAGACGATGTGCAGGCCGTCACCATTCCCATCTCCCCAAGCCAACCACCTTCACTGACGAAACTGGGTCTTCATCGGTATAGTCATCGGCAATTTATTCTCGGTCTCCACAATTCCGTTATTCATGATCATGTGGCATCTGTCTCTGCATTAACTCACAGATGGACAGATATTCGGGGTCTTGAGTTCGATGATGGCATTGCCAATACCATGGCCCGGCTGTGTCCGGGTCCTGATGGGCATGTAGCGCTTGGTTTCATAAGACCATGCCTAGATGAGGCTTCTGCACGACTGGTGCTTGTTACGCGAGTAGGTCCATGGCGGATGATGTTCCTGATCGTAGACTTTGTGGAGACCATACAGTAGAGTTAATACCACAGCTTTGGAGTGCGTGATCCCAATCAATGCAAAAACTTGTACCCCTCAGGTGTGGCTAAATAAATGTACTGAAGGAAACCAAAATCGAGCTTCTTTGGTAGGGCATACACCTCGAAAATCTGCTGGGATCCATTATGTGCGATGGTATGGCTTCGGATATGTTCATCGGCCTTATCCGCATTGAGCCAATGAGCACGGAAGATGTGATAATTTCAAGTAGTCATGTACTTCACACTCATTCTATGGCAGCCTAATACCCTAAGTCACGAAGCAGTACCGCCGCCAGCTTTGACGCCTTGGGAGAGAATATTAATATCAGATCATCAACGAGGTGCGTCACACCGAACCGTATTTCATTTGGAGCCTTTCTCGCTTGCGAGATAACAAGTTCTGGAAAAACGATCGGCCGGTGGCAGTCGACGTTGCCCACAGCATCGCTCGAGCATAGCCCTTTCCAAAGCCTTATCAGGGCGATAAACCATTGGTCTATATTTTTTCGGCTCGACGCTTCAGTCTAAAACGGAGAATTACTGAGAAAACAGAAAGCTATGGTACTTACAACCAGACTGAAACCGTAGGATGCATATTGCAGGTTTTGGATGAAGTTTATCTTGATACTCAGCCAATCTTGAAGAAGATTTAACCTCTCCACGGTAACAGTGTTATCCGCCAAGCGCCAGAGTGTCATTGGAAATATCCTCCTGCTGCGAAACACCGAAGCGCGGGAAGGGTTACCGTCGAGAAGGGAATCCCCTTCTCGGCGGCAACCGTTCTGATAATATATACCATGTCCGCGTGAGCATCACAATTACCTCCGCAAAAGTATACTAATTAATATACGCACTTTGGAGCTTGCTTATGGGTTTAGCTGCCCGCTGGCAGATGCTTTGCCCAACGCGTCCTTCGCGGCCATGAATCAGTCCAGGACTTCTACAATTGAATTGTAGAGGTCCTAGACCGATTCAAAGTTGGGTCGAGAACCTCGCCCTTCTCAGCGTACCCCAAGAGGCGGCGCTAGCTTCTATCCTCTCCTGGAACCCCTGTAACTCAGCCTCCGTTTGGTAAAAGTCACTAGTTGGCCCAGCGTCCAACTAGTAATTCCACGCTTGATTTCTTTCGAGAAGAAACCAAGCGTAGAACTGCGTGAACTCAATAAAATAGGACTAGAATGGTGGGTAGAAGTTTGTGCATTAAGAGTTCAAATAATACTCACATTATTGTGAATTCGAAAAGATGATTGGTTAACGTTATAGTATAGTAGGATGTAAAGGTCAAGGATCTAGGGTCTTGCCAAGAGCGCCCAGATGACAACACGCACAAATACGGGTTACCCCAGACTTACCAGAAATGTAGACCATGTCGGGTCGGGGAGACCTATTTTCCGCGAGCTGCTTGCTTGGGTATCCTATGTCACTCAAGATGTATTTGCACCGAATCCCTAAGTTTGGGATTCCGAAGGTAAAAATAGGTTCCATTGAGAACCGCATCATTTGATGCGGGCCGGGCGGCTCTCACATATACTCGGTGGATGCGTGATATGTTAAAATATATAAATTTTACGGGAGCAAATTTTCATCGTATACAATATCGTATGTGTAGCGACTCGTTGGTCAATATGGCGTGGGGCTGTATGATAGCGTGGAGATCCAGGCGGATTGGGCGAGGCATCGCTGCGGAGTTTGAGCTTTGCCACACAATACCATCTAAGTTACACATGTACAAATACTCAGATAAACGTCGATTTACCTTTCAAGACCCGGCCCGTTCAGGTGGAAGGCTGGCTGTTTGCTAGTAAGGTATAAGACGACAAGTGCGGCGCCTCCAGCTGTGGAAAAAATGCGCTGGAGTGTAATGTAGGTCTGGAAAAAGGGCTCGTGACTACGGTATTACCACCAACATCTGCCAAAGCGTCAGTGCTAGTGTCGGGGACGAAAAAAATTAAACAGAGGTCAAACTCACCCACTCATTAAAGCGACTGCTGTACAGGGTCTGCGAGCAAGGCTATGTGGAAGAGAGTTTTGGATCCTTGGAGGATCAGAGATGGATGATCTAGTTGCATATTGGACGCGGGACGACGTACCTCGCGCGATTTGTAAGTGATACTTGAACTTGAACCTTGAACTTTTTATCTTTATCTTGATGCTGAACTTGAGAGCCGCGAGCTCGAGCCGACCTGGGTGAGAGGTGGGAAATATTATGAGAGCGAAACTTGGTGATCAAAGACAATGGATTTATATGATGCGCAGGCCATGGCCATCTTCTTATGGGTGATACAAACAAGGTATAACGCGCGCGTGCTCGTGCGCCGTCATGTCCAAGACGTCGAGAAATGGTAAGTAAATGTATATATGGAGTGGAGTCTGTATCAAAGAGTTCGATTATGGTATTATGTAGCGAGGATTGGGAGAGAAGTACGACCAACGATCCGCGCACCGCAAGACCAGGACTTCTGGAATGACTCGGGGCTACAGACACCTCAATGAAGGAAATTTTACCAAGTCTTTTTATCTTATCCCACATTTATCCGAAATTTATGCGATATGTTCTCCTTCAACCGCTCCACGTGCAAACTTGACCATCCTGGTTCATCCAACATCTTGGCCACCATCGACGTTAGTGATGAGTGCCCCAGCCACCCGCTGATACGCACTAAAACAGCCACCACATGTACGATGCTCTCTCCACATTGCGACGGCCTTTTCCTAACCAATTTAATTGGTGTCTTTGAGTCGGGCCTCGTGGCGTCCCGGGGATGGCAGAAATTCTTCTAGAGCACTGATATAGATATGAGCAACAATATTGCATCAATAAAAGGGGTATCATACATGTCTGACCGTCAAAATATCCCGACAGTCAAGCTTGGCCAATATCCTTTTTTTTTTTTTTTTTTTTTATAATCCGTTTATTTAACGACGGACGCTGGCCAATATCCTTTCGACCAACTCTGGAGGAAACTTCATGTCAAAGCCCGCTGCTGTGCTGGAGAGCTGAGGGGTCCCTGCTACCTGTACCCTACCCTTGCCCAACTTCTCGCCGACATACTCCGCGTCGTCCAATGTACCAGATATGAATAAAAACAAACGATGAGCTGCGGCGTCGGCGTGTCAAGGGCTTGAGGGAAAACAGAGGGTAAATACGAAACGGGTGAGATTAAGTTAGTACAATGAGTCGGATCTAAGGGGAGCGTGGTGCGATATCTTCTTTATAGATTTTCAGCGGGAGTTAGAAAAGAAGAAAATAAGGAGAAACCAAAATTAAAGCTGCGAGTCCTGAGTCTATTGATGGCGTCGAGCATCGTGACGGATATCGGGATGAGATCGCCTTGAAAGCCCTTAATAGCTCTTAACCCCCTGAAGCCAAGATCTTGTCCGGTCTCGCTCTAAGAGGCCCTTGTGCTGTGGCGAACCTATATAAAAGGTCGGAAGGGTAGGAAGGGAGAATTCTCCAACATCCGGTAGTACATATTCATCTTGTTTAACAATCCAGCCCCAACGGGACTTGGTACGAAAATAGTGGGGTGGGTTGAATATCGGAGGAGAGGCGAGCGTTGGCTCAAGCTATTGCACGAAGATGAGGACAGTCAAAGGAAGTTTAGCAGTCATTGGTACGATTCATGATGTTGCACGCAATAATTATTTATTTATCGGGCGTAATTAATACGTCTTTCAGGGCCGCGCACCCGCTGGGTCTATAGTTAAGAGCGTTCCATGCGTAGCAAACACAAGCCTTGTGTTTGCTACACATGGAACGCTCTTAACTACAAGACGGGCAGACACCTCCGAGTCGTCAAAGCATTGCCTTAAGTTTGTGCAGTCGGATAGTAGCTCTCGGCCTGGGATTGTCCTGGTGAGTGGGTCTGATTAACATATATCAGGCCGAGAGAAGTCCAGACCCTCACCGGTGCTCGTTCGGGAATCACCGCCACCACTATACATGGGGAGGGCGGTTCAAGCCCTGCCCACTTCAAAACCCCAACCCTACAATTTGCTACTACCCGGGCGATGTATTCGCTATTCAGCGACATCGCGCGGGATCGTGAGGGAATGGAAAAAGAAGCACACCCCGTTGCTAGCAACGTGCTGATTTTCCAGGTGCAGATGGATGGATCCCGGAGCGCGAGCACGGCATAGAAGGTTAAAATAGGAGCTGATTCATCAATATACTATATCGATGAATCAGCTCCTAATTTAACCCTCTATAGTAGGTTGCCACGAGGTGGGCATCTCAATTGCCCTTTCCGGATTGGATGAGCATCTCGAATTCAACCAGGAACCACAAAAATCTTAGACCTCCAAAATTTTTGTAGTTCTTGCGGCAAGCCTCACGGAGTCGGGGTTGGGTTCGCGAATGTCATCCACGCTCTGCACGCGCCCGATTCGGAAGCCACCCCTCATGTTCTATTCCGCCTCCCAGCCAAGAGGGACTTCAATAATACTAAACCCTGAATGCAAGTGTAAACCCAGTCACACCTACACCAGTGCTTTCTCCAACCCATCCTTTATGGCCATGAATCGCTCAAACACTTCATCCTCTGCTATCTTTTTTCGGATTATCCAGCAACCGTGCTTCTATCCCTAAATAGAACGAGTTACGGGAGTCTGACTAGTTGGTCCAAGTCGCCTGCGCTCGCGGGGCATACCATGCCCCAACTAACGCGATCCAAGTGTGGAGTTTGTTGGCGTGAACTCTAAAATTAGGCAGGGCGGGCGGTGGGCGGAGGGTTGCGTGTTAGGAGATCAAATAGCACCCACATGAGATGATGTGGCAGGGGCGGCGCCGACATCTGCTATGAGAATCGGAGGGGTCTTTCTCGGACGTACGATGGGGACAGAATGGGGCTTTCGGAAGCGATCGCTGCACGGGATCCATGAGCAGGGCAACGCGGAAGAGATTCTTGGTCCTTGGGGCGGGACGACGTACCTTGCGTGATTCGTAAATGACGCTTGAATCTTTTATCCTTTATCTTGATGCTAGATTTGGGTGTCGCGGGCTTGGGATGACCTGGGTGGGAGACGGGAGGCGAGAAATATTATGGGGGTGAAGCTTTGAAGTTTGGTGATCAAAAACGATGGATTTATAAGATACGCAGGCCGTCTTTTAAATTTCATGGGTGCCATCATGATGACGCGCGCGTGCTCGTACACCGCCAGGTCTAAGACGTCGAGAAATGGCAAGTAAATATATGTACGGAGCGGAGCCCGTATCGGAGAGGTTCCATTATGGTGCTGTGCGGTGAGGATTGGGAAAGAAGCCCGACTTGCAGTTTGTGTACCATGCGAGTCCAGGGCTTCTGGAATGATATGACTCGGGAGCTGAGGGTTGTGCATGTAACATCAACATGCTCTGCGAAGGAAATTTTACCAAGTTTTTTTTATCTTATCTTACTCATTATCTATTTATCCGAACTTTACGCGACATTTTTATCGGAGATCAGTCAGTCTCGTCCACCAGCTTGTTCTTACACTTCGCGATGCCAACTTGGGGCCCCCACGAACCAATTTAGTAGGGCTCGGAATCCTATTGTACGTGGTAAGGGGGCGTGCGACCGTTGATATAATATTTTCACTGCTCATCTTAGCCTGGCTATCCTGTTGTCTGCGTGTGACTACCAGTACACTCTCAGTCACCACGGACGGGGCGCTGGTGATCCAGAACATTCCGATAGGATGGTCAGGAACCCCCTACCCCTCCATTTATTCAGCGCGACGCGTGTTTGGGCGTAATGAGTGAAAATTAGGTTACTTAACCCGGGTAGGATTCGATGCTACCGAGAATTTCGGACTGTCCTCAGCATCACACTGGAGATATCATTCTTTGCCTTGAATATACATAAGTAACCCCGGCTCTGACGGAAATGGCTCAATGACCCGTGCGGGTCGGCTCCTGGCCTGTAAGGGCGAGCGCAATGAGGGGAGGCTGGTGAGAGGGAACATGAGCCGTGTGTTCAAGTTCTACAAGGTGAGCATACCTGACGGTGGGACACGCGCCACCACTCACTTTTACCTCATTCATTTCATGTTAGTAACCATATACACCAGACGGATATCGATTTGCCTTTCGCAGAGAAGCATCGCGGACGGTCGTCAGCCGAGGATACGCTATCGAGCCAGTTCTTTCGCGCAGCTCAAAAGACACCCTGTGCGATATACCTTGTCTGGGTGTCAGCCTGCTCGAATACGCTGTGCACAACCACATTGTTTTTCGAGGTGCGTTTCAACCCACGATTTTGCACACGCCAATGCTTCTCCCGCACTAAGGAAGCTTGTTTTCACTCACTTCCGCCGCCTGGGACGTAACCACAATCGACGTAAAACACCAGAGTGTATTTCGTGTTCCAGAACACGCAGACTCCACACAGATCCGAGCACTCCGTGGCGTGAATCCTTCAGCGCCAGTTCTGGTTCTACCTTTCTCCCTCCTTACACCAAGTTCACCCGCACCCCCAACGCTCCGTTTATCACCAGTATTGCCATCCACTGGAAAGGAATATTTACCTAGATAATTTCCACCGGGACTCTCTCTGAAATTGGAATGAATAAAATGTACCCATCCCCCGCCGCCCCAAAGTGGGATAACCACTGGTGCCGGCTATCCCTACTTTATATCTCATACTCACAATCTCTCACCCCTACAGGCCAGGCACCTACGAGCTCACACCAAAGGGCTCCCAAGCCACGCTCCAGCTCTCACCGAGCCACCCATCCATCGAGCCCGTCGTCTTCCATGGTTTCACAGACTTTGAGGTTGATCTGTCGTGGCCCACGGAGCCCTCGCCCTCGCCCTCGACGTCCGAGCTCCCTCCATCAACCCCGTCCCCGCGTCCCTCTGTATCAATATCCTCCCAGGCCTCCATCTCTATGACACTCGGAAGGAAGCCCACGCTACCACGCCTGGCGCCGATCGCAGCTGCATCTATCCTTCGCGGATCCTGGCCGCTCGCCAAATACGCCGGGCGCGGAACGCCCATCGACCGCCACAGAACGGTCGAATGGGGCGGACTCGCTGGGGAGGGCGTAGGCGAAGACGGTGTCCTATTTCCCACCACCCGCTCGCCATCCATGGATTCGGCCGTGCGCGCGTCGAGCCGCTCCGTATCCCCTGACTGGAATGACGTTTCCCCGGCTTCTCAGAAACGGCGCTCAAACTCGCGGCTGCGCGAAGCATCCAGTAAAAAGACACTCGTCATTGATAAGACTATCCCCGAGGCTATTCAGATCAACATCGACGGAATAGGCGCAGAAGACCCGGGAGAGTGGGGCTCATTTGTGCAAACAGTCCTTAGCACCTCCCAATCAGCGTCGACGTCCCAGCATCCCTCCGACACCGAACTGGGGCATGATACGGCGCTTGGGGCTGGGCATGAACCATCGGCTCTGGATGCTACGCGTGCCCCCCTAGAGCGAACAGAGGAGTTTAAATTTTCACGGAGTACAGAGCATGCCGCGCCTCCAGCGGAGGTATCCATGTCTCCAGAGGAGATCCGTAATCTCGACACCGGGTTAGACATTGACCTCAACCTGGACGCACCCCTCGATCTCGGGCTCAGTGTAAACGGGCATACGGACTGGCCCCGCCCGGACCCCTTCGCTGCCACCGCCGCCGAGTCCGGCCGCGACTCCCCGTCCGTTTATTCCCAGTCCGACCCCCCCACCCCCGCACATCGCCTCCGCCCTCCCTGCATGCCTCCGAGCACAGGTCCACCACAAGTACCAAGGCAGGCACCCCGCCCATCGCCGACGATTTCAAGACGCGCCCAAAGCACTGGCTGCGACATCTGTTCCTCCGCCTGCGTGTGGTGCAAAAAATACTGGGCTCGTCCCATCGAAATAGCATCTAGTCTCGTATGACCGGCATCTGTCCTTCTCGCTCCTATTTCTTGCAATCTGAATATCTAGCCCGTCTTTCTTCTTCTATCACGATATCATGCCCAGGACTCGTGCGAGTGTATTCCTAATACCCATACCTTCTTACTTTGCCTACAAGTCCCCACCGGATCCTATAAGACATTGATATCCTATCACGGCGCGGCTGATATCCCCCTCCTTTACCACCAACTTCCCGCAGCCTCGGGTATTAACCCCTCACACACTCATTCACACTATTCCATTTCCCCAGACTCATGTTGCCCATTCCGTTGCCACTGTAGGTATCCCCTGGCCGGTACTATATGGCTGCCTACTAACGACAATTCACGCCACTCGCATCTGTATAAACGCATAATTCCAACCTGGCGAGTGGGTGTGATTGTGAGCAGTCGGGTTATCAGTCAAAGGAGGTTGTTCCCTTGAATGATACTTACCATTCGTTGAACGATAAACAAAGTCTGACTCAGCGCTGAGCTGCATGGATGCAATAGTCTGAATGATCAACGCCCTTAACCACGGGCGTTCGTAAGGGGGGTATTTTTTACTTTCCACTCGCCATCTACAGACTCAATCTAGTCTCCCACGGAGACTCCAACACTCTAGCAATTATAACGTCACTCTTCTAAAGACCCATCTCTTCAACCCGTCCGTCCCAGTCTCTTCCTGTCTTACCAGGGTATATCTCCCGACTCTTGGTATCACATGCGCCCACAATACCCAATACAAGAAACCCAGGCCGAACACCGCCCACCCCGCCACAGCATGCGTCCAGTATGGAAGCGATTTGTACGGCTCGCCCCCCTCCGGCGGGCGGGTGAGTGGGACGATGAAAAGGAACACATTTGCAGAACCGAAAAAGGCCGCCGCGAGCTGCGCGGGGAGACTAACGCTTGGCCAATCTGAGTAGGGGTGGAAGGCGAGATAGACGATCCCAAAGGATATGGCGGCGTTGATGACGGAGAGGGGGTATGAAATCTTGGTTTTGTATCAATGGGAAATCATATACCTGGGGAACGAGCTGCTTACGACATTGATGACAAAGTTGTACGCATCTCCGGGGGGTAGGGCAAAAATGACGATCAAGCAGACGGCCCAATCTGCGACAGTAAGGAACAGACGATCCTGAGGATTGATTATTTCACTCACGAAGACCGAGACCAGCCAACGGGGCATTGAACGGACGACCCGAGCCCCATAATTTACTAAATGGGAGGATGCCCTCCCGGCCAAGTTCCTGGTTGACTCGGCCTTGAGAGAATATCTACAACGCTCACCGTGAGCGAAAGAAAAATAGTCAAGATTATAGGATGATTGTACCACAGATAACACATTCCCAAGTGCCGAGAGCGCAACAATCGCGGACAGTGCGCGTTCGGCCCTTGGGCCGTATACATTCCTGAACAAAAGTGCTGCAACCAACCGACCCGAGCTCGTAATCTCCTCCTTCGAGGCGCCGGCGAAGTAGGCAACATTTGCGAGCATGTATAACACGGTCACAACACCGATGGCAAGTGGACCTGCAATGCGGATGGTGCGGGCAGGATTTTTAACTTCTGAAAGTGCGTAATTGACGTTACTGAACCCGATGTAGGACCAAATGACCTATCGCGCGGGATTAGACATGATGGAAAGGTCAAGGGGAACGCGTACATTATACAGGCTAAGACAGAAGGACGAAGCGCTTGCTGTCGTGCCCTCAAAAGCGTTGCTGAAATTGTGAGGTTTTTCAACCTTCATATGCCCACCAAGCGCGACGAAGCCGGTGATGATAACGAAAAGGAGAACGAGAATTTTGAAAATCCCAAGGAAATTTTGTAACCGGAGACCCCATTTAAGTGCGGTGCCGTGGAGAATTAGCGCAAACGTGATACAGGCGAAGCCGACAAGCCGGAGAGTCCAGCGTCCGGGCTCTCGATTAGCAGCCCGTAGGATATATTCTCCAAATACCAACGAGTTGCCCGCCGCCCAGGCTTCAGTTCTTGTCAGTAAAGGAAAGAAAGGCCATGGGTCTACGACATACCGAGGAGCACCCCATTCGCAGCATAAACAGAGGTAATAAGGAATTTTGGTTTGCGGAAAAGATATTCGAGATAATTCTTTTCGCCGCCGTTTTTTGGAAGGGCCTGTGCAATTTTTCGCGAACAGTGAGTTAATCGATTAATATGCCGAGATGTCGCTCTGTCTCACGGTTCCCCAAATGATGTAAACTTGCATTCCAGCGGCAGCAATGACAGCACCAATTATCCACATGAATCTATGTGTGAATGTCAATCCAGGAAGTCAACAAACCGATGAATAAAACTTGCAACGACAAGCCGACACTCCCACTGAGACTCAAAATCGTGCTTGGTGTCGCAAACACGCTGATCTCGAGATGGTAAATAGCCGGTAGTATAATAAGTTCATGTAACGCACCCGGTACCAATTATCCTGTTAAAGATAATAAATACAGCGGAAAACAGTCCAATCTGCCTGCGTTCAGAGCCCTCGCCTCCATCCACGTATTCACCATCCGCCACTATGGGAGCAGTGCTAGAAGACTCTGAATTGTATGCCTTTCGCTTCCCCAAGTTGTCATGTCCATTCTGGCTACTTGACTCCGCCATCTCGAGTGAGTGTCAGTGATACGAGATGGACGTGTTCCGTAGAGAGTCGGAGATATCGATGCGCTCCGGGATGCGTGCAAAAGACGATAGCCCGAAAAAGAAGCGCCTGTCATCCTCTTATAGTCCATTTTGCCCCGGGACATCCGGTTTCGGAGGCGAATTCCTTGTGATTTTCAACATTATTGAAAGTTGCGCAGGATTACACCAGAATGGCGAGCTTGCTCGGTCACCGGTCATCAGCAAGGGGATCGACCTGACTGGTGTTGCCTGGAGCCTTGTTACTCCATCGGGTTGTAGGTACATAGGAATAAACAATGGTCCAAACTTTGTCTCCCGCAACGTCGAATGCCAGTTATGTATCATTACCTCAAAACCCACACGCCCATTCTTTCAGGTGATGGTAGCCCCAGAGCGTAATAGGACCCGCCAAACACCACCATTTTCAACTACGGGGGGTCCTAGGCTATGAACCCAGTTCTCATCCAATGTGTAAAGAGCGCTGCAGCTAAGAGTGGTGATGCATTGTTATATTGATTGATAAATGATGAGTGTGCGTGGACAACAAATTAACATGACCGGCGAGCGTAGTAATAAACTTTTCAGAGCCCCAAAATTCCTCTATTCCTTGATCTTTGCCAATATCTCAGCGTCTTTGAAGAGGAAGTATTCCTGTGCATGCAAAGGTTAGTAACAAGGCAGTGGGTAGGACATTGAATTCACGTACCTCTTCGCCGACTTTGATGGCGTTTCCTCCCCATCCAGGCAGAAGCACCCGGTCGCCTGCCTTCACCTGGGTAGGCACTATCTTCCCGTCCTTATTGGGTGCTCCAGGGCCTACCGCAATAACAGTGGCCTCGGGTAGGGGGTTACTTGTCGCAGAAGTGGGGAGGAAGATTCCAGCCGCAGTTTTCTATGTGTCCGTTGTTAAGTGGGAGGAGTGCGCGTGCAGGTGTGGCTTACCGTCTCGGGCTTAAAACGTTGGACTAATACGCGGTCCAAGAGGGGAACGAGCGCCTTGATAGATTTGAAAGTTGCTTGGGAAGCCTGGGGCCGTTAGGACACTGCTCGACAGAGAACGGAGGAATGCTAACCATTTATGAAGTCGTGAATGAGAGCAAAAGCAGAGCAAGCGTAAGCTGAAGAAAGAGAATGTGTGTAGACGCTTTTTCTAACTTTTTTATTTGGCGACACAAATAAGTACATCACATGACTAGCGTCGTGTCACAGGGTCGGGCCGTAGCCTGCTGATGGTTTCGCACTCCTGGTGGTAAAACTGACTTGAATTTGTACTATAGGGCTGTGATGATGTGAGTAGACTAGTATTGAAAATGTCGCCATATAAGACAGAAGGAAGGTGATCATGAAGGCGTAACAGTGAGCGGTCGATACAGATAGATGTGTCTAGGAGCAGGTAATCCGTAGGCAGAGGAAAAATGTCCATCTTCAATGCACCCCAATGTCAGCCTAAAACCATATCGTGATCTTCAGCGGGCGACCGGCATACGGAGCTGCTATCTGCCGTTCGGAAGCGGCCTGTTGAGGGGCCTGCTTCGGGTCGCGATGTTGTTGGCATTACAGCGGGATAAAAGCTTGGGCCTGCATTTTCTGCTGTCGCTCGGTAGGTATTGTTTTCGGCTGGCCGTACTCTTCGGGATGGCCCAGCCTCTGGTGATGCATTAGGATGCATAGTTTGATCATATTCGCGCGGGAGATGGTGTGCGGGAGGCGGTTGATGTAGATGCTGGGGGTGAGAGCCAATGGGCACTTCGGATATTCTACTCCCACCGGGAGAAGAGAGTGGGAGGGTGATCGTCTCGGCCCGTCGTCGGCCTCCGTCGGCCTGGTTCCCAGCGTAAAGGTCGAATACCAACCAATTGCCATCTCCACGGGTGGTTCCTTGCGCCGCACCCCGGGCGTTGGCCTGGTATCCAGGGGGTCTGACCCGCCCGGGCGATACGCCCGGAGCAGCGGGCCCTTGGATGGTCCTATCACGGGACATGCTTCCCTCTGCTCGCGCATTGGTTGGAGCCACAGGTTGTTGTGTTATCGATGGGGGGATAAATGGTGTGATACCCGATCGGGGTCCTCGGATCGTCGCAGTATCGCCAGGACCGTCGAGGGGGAGATGGTGTGCCCGATCTCTGGCGGGCCGGGATCTTGAGGTTCCAACAGTTGTATTGGTCGGAATTACCGGGTTAGTTGTTTCCTCAGTTACGGATGCATCGGCGTCCGTAGTCTGTGATGTTTGAGCGTGATGCTCTCCTGCACCATCCTCCTCTCCGTCCCGCGCGCTGCACCAAAACCGATGACCTTCACTCCAAGCAGTACTCTGACATTCCTTTCCACAATATTTGGCCTTCCGGCATCTCCTACATTTCGCAAACTCTCTTGGGTAGGCCTCCCATCGTCCACAAAGCACTGAAAAACACCCACGTCAGTATTTCGCCTCACCAAGGAAAAACCCAGAGCTTACTATTAGCACATTGTCGAATACCGCCCCGACTGTCGTCTTTCCTACAAGCATTCCTCATGATAACACCAGCCCAGTATTGAATATCCGGAGGCAATTTTGGTGGTGGATTAGGCATATCTGCTTCCGTTGAGCTTGGCTTGAACGTAAATCTTTCGACCAACGAAAAGACATTCGTTTGCCTGGCATTTGCAGGGGGTATTGTCGCAGCGTTGGCGGTAATTGGCGAGGCAATGGATGAGCGTGGGTTAGCTTTTTCTTTTTCCTTTCCCCTACCAGACGCCACACTAGTAAACGCCCGGAAGAATCCATGTGTATCCTTGGTGACTGGGACCGTGCTTGAGCTCGCCACTTTTTCCCTCTCCCGATCCAGTGAGCCCCCGGCCCCAACGCCAAATCGTGCGCCAGGCAGATTAGCACTCGCGGGATGGAAGGTAACCCGGGGCTTGTAAAATGCTTGCCTCACGTGCGGATATTTGCTGAGGTAGGCGAGAAGCTGGAGACTGAGCAGGACATCTTCATCGCGGTAGGGGCCCGCATCGGGATCACGATGATGATGCGTACTTCCCGAAGCAGACGTCCGAGCGCCCGTGTGATTCAAACTGGCTGTGGCGGGGGTGGTAGTGGTAGCGCCAGGATTAGCGGGCGCATTTGCAGGCCCAGGGGTATCAGCAGGGCTAGCGCCCCGAGCCGTCACATTCCGATGATGGCCGACACCTGCAGTTTGATGATGAGGCCCAGGCTGGGCTCGGGCTGCCGCGGCATTCGTAATTCCCGTTGCCGGGAGATTCACCACGCCTGCTCGGGGAGTGACATCTGGGGCATCACTTATGTTCCGCCGTCGGCCAACCTCCATGACGTTTAGTTCCAATCCTCTGGGCGTTGCTCCCTCGTCAATGGCGCCGGGGGCACCAGGGGGAGCGCCCATCGCAAAATCGTCATTTGGTTCGAGCGAGACTAAGCCGTCCTCAACGCCGACCCCAACGCCTTCTCCGACTCCCCCCACTCCATTGATAATGATATGGGCGTCAGGGGCAAGGTTCATGTTCCCCACCTGTACTCCGTTCGCCGGAGTGTCTGAGACGATGCCAACAGTGCGTCTCCCAAGTGATAGATGGGGATGGGGGTGTCGTTCAGGGGATGGTGATGCAGAAGCAGAGGCTGACACATCAGAATCTGCATTGTTGTGTCGCCTGCGTTCGACACGATCCATGACCACATCACCATCACCGTCATCTTCAGTTTCTGTATCCGGGCGCGACACATCAGTTGATCCGGAGGGGGTGGGCGACGCGCGATCGTTGTCGCTATCCTGGACCTGATGAGATGGCTGGCGAGTGGTGGTAGACGCTTGGTTGGTATTTGGCGCCGGTGCGTCCCATACTGGGCGGGCGATAATCGTGCCGCTCCTGTCTCTGCCCGGGACGATTACACTTCCGGTGGGGGTACTGGAGCCAAGCGGGGTGACTGTAGCTGAATTTTCCGTTGAGGTATCAACATCGGTATCACTGCCGGGGGCTGAAGTACCCTGAACAAGCGCTGCTTGATCTGCCCTCGAACCACTGGGGGAGACGTCCATAGGCTCATCCTAGATATATGTTAGTGATAAATGTGGTGCGAAACGGGCGGATAGCATAAAATTAACTTACACGTTCAAGACGGATCTGCTGTCTGACTTGCTCTCGCTGTGATCTAACTTGCTGCTGCTGTTCGATCTGAATCTGGCGCTGGAGTGCCCTGGACAATGCAGATGCCTCCGCCTTCTGCCGTTGCTCTGCTTGAGCATTCCGACGGGCCTGTCTCTGTTCCCGCGTCTCCCTGGGCATCCCAGTAGCGCTTGAGCTCGGCCCAACGGCAAATCCCTTGTTGGCAAGCCACGCCTCAAGGACGCAGCCCACAACGTCGAGGGTGCCTGCTTGAACCACGCGACTCCTGATTGGCTCACTGCCACGCACACCGATATTGACCACGCATTGGAACGCAAGCGAAAACCTGTAAGCAGCGTGCTTGTCGAACGACTGAGGGTTAAGGGTTGGCACCAATTTGGGGGGGCGGGCGTTGGGCGGGGAAAGGCCATACAAGATGGCCGGATTGTCTGGAGGTGGCGGACATATGCAGAAATCGTGGAGGATCCTCACTAGACGCTCGAGACCGCCGTCCATAGTCATGATTTCCCGGATCCGGGGCGAGGTGGAAGTGAGATAGGTCAGATGCGTAAGCGAGTTGAACAATGGCAGCGCAGAGGTTGTATCGAGCGCTGCCGCCGTATCAAAGTCAGCACAAATAGTTTAAAAAAATGCTCAAACCCACCTCGCCTATCATACAACTGGGAAGTTATGCAGACACATGCCTTATTCTGGGCTGGAAACGCAAAGTTTGACTCGCGCATTGGTGGTTGATGGTGTCGATATAAAGGAAATAGGGATACCCTCCGGGATTCTGTACTGATCTTTCGTGTATCCGGGGAGGAAAGGTCGTGTCTCGTTACCAAGGGGTGAGTGGGGAGGTCGATGCTGGTGAGGAACTTGCGAATCAGCAGGAGGGCCACACCCAACACTTGATTTGTTCTTGTTTGTTTGTGGTGGCTGACTTGTCACCCGTCCTCCTTTCTTTTGTGGCTTGACTTTTGTATTCCCCTTTACCGACGGCTTTCTAATAATATGTGGCCGTTTTTATCTGCACGCTTTACGTAGAGCGCTCTAGTCACCAGTGGCATTTTTCCTTGTTTCAGAGGCGCTGATATACCATACCTCTATTTCCATTTTCATCCTACTATGACCAGCACTACACCCGTACTCGGCTCGAGTGCCATAATTCCTAATCTCATCTATCAAGTATCGATTCTTTCTCTTCTATCCTACTTCTCCATCACCGCCGCATGGCGTTATTCTACTATATCCTCACGGTGGCGCTGCTATCAATCAAAACGTGTTGAGAATTGGCAGCCTCATAACATCCAGAAGACCAAGATACTAATCATACGACCCTCGGATGCTTTACCCCCGGTATGACAGGGGGCCCAATTCGCCTAACCATACCCCTCGTTGCCGCGAACGCTGGAAAATGACGAATATCATCGTGCACTTCGGCCAGTGATAAGTAATCGTGACTCGCTATGACCGAGGTCCGAGACCAAACACCGCCTCCTAAAAAGCTTTTGAATCTTCCGGACACAGCTTGATCTTGTGGGTTTGATTACCTCTAATTGCCGATCACTTATCCGATCGCGTGGATTTCAAAAGGCCTCTGAGTGGGTCATGAATTTGTGAGAGTCTTGTGTACAATACAAGCAAATGGTTTCTCCTGCTCCCAAGGCTTCAGTTGAGCTCGGTGCTGGCTTTGAAGACAACTACCAGCTGCCCGTACCTTGAGCATAAATTCCCCCTGCTTCTGCACTCGGAGAGCAATATAACCGACCCGGAAAGCTTTATCCATACCACTTCCCGTCCCTTCTAGATTCAACTCCGGCTCATTCATGCCAAGTATGAGCCATGCTGCCATTCCGAAAACCCAAATATGATAGTTGGGAGTATGCTAATCTGACAGGACCAATTATATGTAGCCTTAAGTAGATAGACCATAGCACACACTTATGTACAATGTAAGTGCATTAGATGTACTTGTCTGACTCTTGTACCGCCGACCCCACACGTGGCTCCGGTTGACTCCGGCACGTTATCTTATCTGCATACCACCCAGCCCAATCGACTTGTAGCCCAGACCACCAATTACAGCTATATAATATTCTACATCCCGCATCCCTAGCACACCCGCGCCTCTCCATAAAAACACCCCACAGAATCCATGAGCGCACCTGGTATCCTTTCGTCTGCTCGGTATGGCAAGGACAAGATCCGTGTTTTGCGGGTCGTGCGTGAGGGGGATTTACACCATGTAGTCGAATACTATGTTACTGCTCTGCTCGAGGGTGAGATCGATATTAGGTTAGTGGATCGCCAGGACCCTTTCCATTTGATGTCGAGGCCAATACCAGCTACACTCAAGCCGACAATTCCGTTATTGTTGCTACCGACTCAAGTGGGCCCCATTTGCGTAATCCGAGGTCACACCGCTGATGTATTTGTTTCATCAGTCAAGAACATCACCTACTGTGCGTATCGCCCTACCCATCCACTTGCAGCTAGGGGTCTAACCCACCACCAGATCTTGCCAAGACATCCCCATATGTTCTCAGCCCCGAGCGCTTTGCGCTTCACCTCGGCACACACCTCGTTGCGAAGTACGCCCACATCCACAAAGCGTTCGTCACTGTCGAGCAACTCCGCTGGTCGCGCATCCCCGTGCCGGGCTCCCCCGCAGCCAACAGCGAGAATGGACACAAACACTCCTTCTACAGGGATGGAGACGATAAACGGATTGTGAAAGTCGAGGTGAGTACGCCCTTCGCGTATGGATCACACCTCCTGGTTCAACGTGTTCCCTACCTATGTTCTAGGTAGATGGCTCGGCAGGCAAGGACAAGCTCGTCGGGAAAGTCTCCTCCGGCATCTCAGACCTGCTAGGTAGGTCATGCGTATTCGCAGAGCACGGTCGTTTACTCAGACGCGTTAATTGCTCACCCAGTCCTCAAGTCCACCGGATCCTCATTCTCTGGGTTCATCCGCGACGAGTACACCATACTCGCTGAGGTGGACGATCGTATTTTCTCCACCAGCGTGGACCTCACTTACACTTTCGCACCGGCAAATATTACACTTCTGGGCGGGGATAAAGAGGGCTCAAAAGGATTCGAAATTGCCAAGGGCGATGGGGGGATCTGGGACGAGGAGGTCCCTGTACGAGCCAGGCTTGCCACTCTGGAGGTATTTGCTGAAGATGAGAGTGCAAGCGTGCAGGTCCGCAGTTTGATTCTCCCACAGCATAATGCGCCCTTGACGTTTAATTGTTCGTTGGATGTTCCGTTGCACAGGCGACCCTGTATAAGATGGCCCAACGTCTTCTAGCGGAAAACAGTGGAATCGAAGCTGTCACTTACTCCCTCCCTAACAAGCATTTCATTCCAGTCGATATGCGATACATTGGGCTAGACAATCTCGTAGGGTGGGTGGAACTTGCCAGGGCTAGGAATTCGTGTATGATTGACCTGCGTTTCAGCACTCAAGCCGAAGTGTTTATGCCTATCTCCGCGCCAAGGTCTGTCCAACCCTCCCGTATCCTGAAATCTAACATCTAAGAACCCCATAGCGGTTTGATCTCAGCGACGGTGACACGGCACGCGGCGTAGTCATTGGCTTGCTGATAGTCCAAGATTAATTGATCATCATTTGGAGAACAACTACCGGAAACACCTGTATATTACCAATAGTAACTTCAATTGGATCCAGTCTGAGTACGATGCACATGTTAAGATCACGTGAGGGCTTTCCTGGCGCGTCGAGGCATCCCGCGCGAAGCATCTCAATCGACGTCATTGACCACCCTCGAGTTGCACAAAATGACGATACCACAAACACGTAATAATGGTCGGACGCATCGAGTAACAGCTGGACGCACGGGCCTGATTTTGGTATAAAACCCAAATCGTCCCGGCGGTCCCTTCTTGACCCCCACCCCCATTTTCCCCCGCTCTCGCCACCCTAACTCCCGTTCCCCTACTCATGTCCTATCCCTGGGGAAGCCACCCACCCGCGACAGCGGGATGAGCGGTAAGTGCCGGACAAACGAAGGCCACCTGAGATCGAATTCTACACTGAAGATGAAAAGATCAGGCCCGGAGGCAAGCTTGACGAGTAAGGTTGTGATTCATCTGCCTGTCTGCGATAACCATGATAGAATTCTGCACCGAAGGTGCGCATACACGTATTGGCCATCAGGCATCCCTTTGATCTGCGGTGCTGGATTAGGTGTACGCATATTTTTAGTCAGGGAGCACGGCGCGTGGTGCTTGCGAAGCGCTGGACCATCCAATTATGTTTTAAATTGAACAATTTCGGGCAGTTGCAGTATTGGTTGATAAATCTAGATCAGCCAATGGGAATACTCCAGTTCGGTCATTGTAAACTGCGAACGTTTTAAATATCCCCGCATCGGCGCCGCTCCACACCTCGCCCAGGCAGCCCCGGGCCATCATGCATCAATAATAACGATCAAGGGATAGGCAGCTGCTTTTAGGAATGTTTTCATGTCGTATTGGACGAGGTGAGCCTGTTTCTAATTACCCTTTAGGGTGGTGCACACACGCCTCCGAAATTCTAACGAGGCAGTCTTGAACTTGACCCAAATCCGTCGTCACTACTTTCGTCAGCGAAGTTGAAATGAATCGGATACCCGTTTTGGCGATCCGCGGTTGGTGCTCTTATGTCATTGGTGAGAGGTTCAAGAGAAACGAACGATACTACATACATCACTTCCCTAGTAGCACTGGGGCAACCAGACGAGGACGGCGCTAGAACCCTTGTGTCGTGGCCGCGAATGGGCAGTGGAAGTCAGAACGGAGGCCGGCGGACCCGCGCCGGCAGGTTTTCATTTAGGGTTATGGTGACGTCAGGTGTTGTAAGACAGACCTTTTTCATCTCCGCCCCGATCTGGGGTCAATGAGAGTGCGTCATCAAAACGTCGTCATGGCCGGGGACTCTGTTCGCTTGTCGATAGCATTGTCCCCCAGTTTTCGGGAAATGGACGACATCGATGGTATCGGTGTGCGTGGCAGTGTGCACGCCGGTGGTGGGTACGGATCGGCAGAAAAATCAGGAGGAGAAGTGATGGTAAAATGGACGTTGCCAAGGGGAGCAAAAAGTGTGGGACAATGACGTCGAGCAAAATGAGGTATATGCAAACAGGCGCAAATGAGAATAAGTAAAACGGAAACAGTCTCTCTCGCTCGCTCAACGCATCCCACACAAGAACCCTCAAGACCATGACTGGAGATCACAAATGTCCCGTTTGTCAAGCCACTTTTACCCGCCCACAACATGTCGCACGACATATGCGCTCCCGTAACTCTTCTCGTCATCCAGCCCTTGCCTTATACTAATCATGGAGCGCTCCACCTATTCCCGCACCACAGATACGGGCGACCGCCCTTACAAATGCCAACATTGTGGCGACCAATTTGCCCGAAGGTCACTTTTTCTCTTTCATACCCGAGCCCCACTGATCTTCAAACACCAGTGACCTCCTATCTCGACACGTCAACAAATGCCATGCACATGAAAAGCCCCTTCCCAGTGTCTCCGGATCGCGCCGGAAAGGATCGGCCTCGGCCTCACGAGCCACAACTTCCAAACAAGCTTGCGACCAATGTGTACAGTCAAGCCTTCCATGCGATGGTGCCAATCCTTGCGCCAAATGCATCCAACGCAAATGTCGCTGTACGTTTGTTAAATTCCATCGTCAAACCGCCCCTGTCGGGCCGGGCCATAACCCTCGCCCCGCCTCTGCGTCGGGTTCAATCTCGATCTCCGGCCATCCTGCACTCTCGGCCTCATCATCGACCGCACCTCGTGGCCCGATATACGCACAACAGAGTGATGAATTCCTCCTAGGTCCCGCACCATCCACGGCAGAGACCCTCTACGCACAAGCCTTTGGCTTCCCGCCGCTCTACCCTGCGCCCACCATTCATGGCAGCGATCAGATCGACAATGAAAGTTATACAACCAAGTACCGTGCTCAGGCGGATCTCCTCCGTCGGTCTGGCGGTACGGGGCTCACCCCGCTCTACGCACCTCAACAACAAAACCACCACCAACAAGAATGGGTCCCATATCCGCAAGAAGCCTACCCTCATGGGGAGGTACCGCTGGGTAGGTCTTGGATCTCTTTACCTCTCTTTGATGCTCAAGTTGACCAAGGGCCGCCTCACAGAGAAAGACCTAAACATGGATCTCAATCGGCATTATATGCCCCTGCCCATGCAACAGCGTCAGCAGCTGCACCAAACCCGCTCACGCACGCGTCGCCATTCAGACGCGCAAGATTTCAGCAGTGATACCACAAGTGCGGGCCCGAGTAATCCGGAAAGTGTCGCCAGCAGTTCCGACGGACACGGCCCACCGCAGTCTGGCCGTACCCATCCAATGAGTATGGACGCAATCAATGCCATCAACGCTATGAACAATTCTATGGGTGCTATCAACGTAGATCCCATGGGAATGGGAATAGGATCAGTCGATATGGATTCTCAGATGGGCGGGGTGGGCCAGATGAATATGATGACGCTGCCCCCGCTTCCTTTTGCATCGGGCAACGGTGCCCCGAATCATTCAAGTAGTGTCAGCAATCCCAGTCGACCTGCGACCTCTGGATCCGACCAAGCAGCTAATCCAGGCGCCACAGAATCAAGTCCAGACCCCCCTCGACCCAGCACCCGTGAAGGGTTCTCCTCAGCCTTTGGCTTGATGTCCCTCGATGACCCGGATGTCCTCGCAGGGCTTGCCCGAGACGGCGCACCCTTCTTCTCTCGCCTAGACAGTAATTCCTCGAGAATGGGTCGCAAACATGACGAGCGAGCGAGTGACGGGGAGGACCAGACGCCCATGGGTGGCGCAGCGCAGAGACAGAGCGCTGTGGACAAGCAATCAAATTCGGGAAGCTCACGTGAAGCAGAGACGCGGCAGCTGAAAGAATTCTGGAAGCAGTACATGCGAACACCGCTGAGCGGCCCAGGGCCTGCCATGGACACTGACGCGGCGGCCGGCGAGGGTTCGAATACGTATGCACAGCAAGGATATCGGAATGGTACGCCAGCGTATCCCGGCGGTACGCGCCCGCGAGTTGCGTCGTTCCCGAGCGCAAGAACGCCCATGGCGGGCGAGCACCAGGGTAGCGAATATTACCACGGACAGGGGCAGCAACAGCAGTCAAACCGCGCACATGGCCAGGATCAGACATCGTCGATGCGAACTACGCTTTACGGAAATTCTGAGGATCTGCGAAGTTACGAAGCCGCAGTGCTCGCGAGAAAGGCGCCGACAACACTGTCGCTTGCTGGGATGCGTGCACGGAGGGGTATGAGCCAGAGCCAGGCACAGGACCAGCGGGCCCACGGCTCACAACTCCCAGTACCGGCGCCAACGCGACAAGGACAAGGCCAAGGTCGGCTAGTCCCCGTGTTCAAGTTTGACTCGACGGATGATGCATCGAGAGGAAGCTTGGGAACGTCGAGTTCATCGAGCTCCCTGGCAGGAGCGTTTGGAATGCAGGAAGCACAACAGCAGCGCAATCGCCAACAAGGTTACGGGCACGTCGCATTTAATCTCTCGCAAACGGAGAGTCCTCCATCCCGCGAATCGTCGCTTTCGATTGATGATGGCGCGAGTGTCTCAAGCGGTGGGAGTGGCGGCGCAGCGGGCGACGGAGAAGCAATGCGCCCGTCGTTCAAACGGCTTCCCTCACAAACGTTGGGTCCTGTCAACTCAAAGCGTGTGCTCGTGACCCATGGCTGGAACGACGAACGTAACGCGGATGAGGGTGAATCTGGGAGAATGGGTGCGGCGATGAGGCTGAGCGGCGGCCAAGGGGAGGAGCAACAAACACCCGCAGAACACGCGAGCGATCAGAAGGCGGGGATCGCTGAGCGGAGGAGGAGAATGAGTTCCGTGGTGTAGAGCGCCCAACGGGATCAGGCGCTGCCCGGACGACACGCCTTTGTTGACATCCGCCCCCGACTTGCAATGCATGCTTCCTACGCAATCCGCGTGCAACACCGACGCGCTTTCGCTAAAATCCTCCCCTAATTTGCGTCGCGTCGTCCCCTACTTTGCACTGCCAAGCGACTTGATTTAGTTCAGATTAGAAACTATCATACACTTGAGTAACCTTCTTACCCTTTTTTTGTACCGTTCTGTATACGTACTGTTACTCGACATGGTCTGCTATTATTCCTTTACCCATGTCGCACCTCCCGTATCCCCCCCAGCCCAATGGACACACCAATGTTCGGTGCTAATTGTATTCCTATTCCCATGTTTTATCAATCCGATCAATTTTTTGTAGCCTAAACTATAAAAGGGATATTTTCTTGACATATCTGATGGAGAGCCTGGAAGACGAAGAGCTGGAGGACTGGTACCGGTGAGAGCGTGGGAGGTGATTCGTGTTGGCATCTGAGTTGACGGTTGTCGAGATGATTGTTGGAATGGTGGCGCTTTGTTGAAGTACCATGTGTGTGCACGACGCATGGGAATAAATCCAGAATTTGGCTGGAGATGGTGATGCGTTCCCAGCAGTATATTAGATAGATGTTGACGCCAATGTGTTGTGTAGAGAACTTTAACACCAATGAGTCCGGCCCCGTCGCACAGCGCTTGTTAAATGTTTCAACAGCGCAGTGGGCGTCGATATTTAGAACGATAGGATTCGTAATTGGGGGAGTAGCGGGAAAGTCGGCCTGCCGGTATAGTGCGCCTTTTTTGGAAATACATGTCATGAGAGAAATGATTTAGGCCGGAATCATCAGGCGTTTGAGGGCCAATTTCCGAATTTTTTTTAGCCAAACATGTATGAGAGCGCCCGGGATCCCTCATTGCCGACTGGGAGGTGGTTTTTTTCCGTTGTGTTATGGAAATGCCACACTGGGATGCGGGGTGATTCTAGGCCTAGTAAGCCAAATTCATCGTTTTACAAGTGAACGGGTTACCTTGACGATTTGGTGGTCCAATGCACCACCGCGAAAGGGCGGAGCGCTCGGGGTCAGTGATGAGAGACCCCCTCGAATTGTGCGCAAAATTTTCCTAAAACCCTCAATAAGTCCAGGGGTTTCCAAACCTCAAACGTCCTATTTTTAGCCCCAAACTGAACGTCCGTGGGAGTGTCCGTGGGAGTGTCCAGAGGCCTAGACTTGGAAATGGGTCTGGTGCTTCAGCTTCATAAAATAATACAGCCATTGATGTGAGAATGTATTGCAGAGTAACGTTGAGCTATAACACCGTGCCGAGGTAAGTGATAGAGACCTGCAATGGATTTGTCCTATCAGTGTAAGCTCACTTTTCGAAATCCTCCCCTCGGCCCAAGGGACTGGAAGCGGGTCCAGTGCTTCAACTTCCCAAAGGAACATGGCTATTGGCACAAGAATATCCCAAAAAAATTGCAGGATTGAACTGTGAATTGCAATATCGTATCAAAGTAATAGAAACTTACCATAGATCTGTCCTATCGGTATAAGCTCACTTTTTCGAAACACCGTGTCCCCCTGCCCTAGCGCAAACAGAAGGCGTGGACATTGGTGCTTCGACTTCGAAGAATAGCGTGGCTATTGATATGAGAATATCCAAATTACAGAGTTAAACTGTAAATTGCAAGTAAATTGTAATGACACCAAAGGACCATGGATTTGTCCCATTGGTACAATCTTGCTAGTAAACTGTCTTCAGTCTGAGTGTAGATAAAGAAAAATACGTCGACGCACTTGTGATTTATATCAAGATACGGAGGTGTGATGAGGGGTGAGCGACGGGCATGGGAGAGCGTGGGGGGGGGGGGGGGGGAGAGGGGGGCAATGCCATTGTGGGTTCAAGCGAGTTCAAGCTTGTTGAACTCGGAGGCGAGGGCATGATGGTTTCGGTCAATTTTGGAGCCTCCTGGATGTGATTCACTGATATGTGTATCGCGAGGACTGTCAGTAGCGTTCCATTGCATGCTGCACAACCAAGTGGGTCCAGATCCGGAGCCAGACCTCTCTAGTTTAACGTCAGGATCGGTCGAGACTTGGCCGGGAAATTTCTGAGATCGGAGCCCGGGACGCGGGACGAGAGACCGCGTGGTTATTATGTAACAGGCTCGTTCTAGGCCCAGCTGGGGCTGAAGCACCGAAGTTCGAGCGCCTGACGCCTGGTGGCATTTCTCCTGTCCGTGGGCGTCTATGAGGGGACTCTTTGGACAATATTATTTCCACTCGTACATCACAAATATACATTTAAATTGAGACTTTGACTTTACAAATCAAGACTTTGCATTCCCAAATCAGGGCTTTGAATTTTCGAATCGAAGCTTTGCATTTCTGAATCGAGACTTTGAATTCCTAAATCGAAACTTTGTATTTCTCAATCAAGACTTTCGAACTTTTGGATTGAAACTTCGAAGTTACGGATTAGAATGAATAGGACATAGATAAGAGAGAATTTGTCCAGTTGAACAACAGGTGGCTGCAGCTTGGGATGCTAATTCACATATTGAAGCTGTCAGAATATTCAATCAGAATCATTGCACTTACTTGTTGGGCTAGTTGCAACAGATGTAGACAGTCTACTCGACGTTCTCCTAGCCGAGCAGCATCCCCCTGTTGGGTCCGAAGCGCAATATGTACCAGGCGCCCAAGTTCTGTGTAGCCCGCCCGGATTGTATCTAGCAGGATCGGAATTCGTTCACTCATCATACATGTCGGATAACGTTCTGACTCCAGCAGCAGGCTGACATCCCCAAACCGTGCGAAATTCAAATTCAAAAGTTGATTCAAAAGTCAATGTGCACAAATCCAATTGCCGAATTCAAACAAATTTCCAGTCCCAAAACTTCAATATTTGATTGTAAAGTGCCTAGTAAAGTTTAAGTTTTGTCCAGTGGCTATAGCGGGCTCACTGGCACCTCCCCGTGATTTAATCAAAGTTCTCGGGCACATTGTATATTTGCAAGCGACTTGCGGAACGCATGCTATCTATCATGCCAGACAGCAAAGTGCCCAATCCCTCGGACGTAGTGGTATCAAATCACTAAAGCCACTTTCCATGAGGATCCCAGGAAATTTTTGATCTTTTGGTTATATTTATGGATATGGCATGAAGATATCGGCATGCGAATGAATAATATGCGATCACGTAGGCGTTCCAAAGAACTTGTACTCCCTAGCGCAATTAGTTCCGGTTCCTCCTTAGTCTTGGCGCCAGCTTTGGCGCCGTGGAAGCCTTGGTCAACATCGGCTGCTCATACATCCCGCCACACGAATCGTAGAAGGCATAAGGACGTTTTGTGCTACCTTGTGCACACTGGGATTCTTCCTGGCCATTCTGAAGCGATGGGAAATTTTCCGAGAATAACCTCGTCGGGGTTATCCTCTCGAGGCACGTCCCCTAGTAATGGCTGATTAATTATCTGAACATGGAGCTAAGATTTCAAAATTCCGTCCGTGCCGAACTTCCCAACCTAGGGCGTTTGTATTCACAATACATATTTTTACGCGTAAGGCTTCTCTGCATTCTGTGGCCCAGCCCACTCATTGGCCGCCTCTTTCCCTTGCCGTCGATTCCCAGTAGGTGCCGTACCAAGCCCATTATTGTGCTCTGGCGATGCCGGACTCGGATGAACTCAGCGTGAGAATGCCCACGTCACCCGCCGACGGCAAACCCCATATCTGCCACCTCACACACTGGGATCCCACAGCGAGCAGACAGCGACGATCACCTTTTGACAGAGACTCCACATAATCTTTCCTCTCCAAAGCGAACTGCGACATACGCGCAGGGATGTTTCGCCAGCTCTAGGTCCGGACATTACAAGGTAGATACAGAAGGCGAGGAACAAGATCGAGAAGTCTAGGATTCCTCAAAGATTTACTGACCTCCCTAACGTATTTAGATTTGTTCTTCCCATGCCAATTTGGTTCTATCATACCATCACGTTTTCTGACCGTTTGATTGGTCTACTCGATACACAGTTCACATGCCACTCAACATACATCCCCAGTAACTCACTAAAATCTCTTTGAGTGCGACGTTGGGCTCGGAACCGTTCCCTCATGCTCAGGAAACGTCAAACGTTCTGCACCATGCCAGGCTGCCGCATTCTATCAACACGGAATGAATGAGGATGCTCCCGCTCTCGCGAGTATATTCCCCACACTATCCTCTGCCTATTGGTGGGCCTTGAGTGGTTCTTGGACTATATCCGCCTTCCTGTCACCGAAAGGTACTTCCGATGATTGCCTGTAACTGGCACTTCCTAACGAAGCCCAATTCGCCGGCGAGTTCGCTATCGTAAACTCGCTATCCATCCTCGTCTGTTCGCAGCTGGTGCTCTTAGGTGTTCGTTCGTCTGCTCTGAGTCCTGGGGCGGAACCTAGGAGAGCGTATGTCGGAGGCACGACACCGAACTAGATTGCCTCGGACTCGGAATACAAAAAAAGTCGTAAGATCTTCTACCTTGACAGATGAACAAGAATATGCGGAGAAAGAAGCGGCCGCCTCCAGTAAAGCCTTCCACATCTGGCGATGCCTTTTTTTCGAAAGTCAGTCGCTGGCTTTTACCAAATTTTCAGATACACCATGGCGAGTATAAAGGCAGTTCATGAACTCCATCTTTCCTCAGCTTACAGCCTCATCAAGCATCGTTAGCTACATCCACTCCTCACCCCAAACAAAATGCGCTTCTCTGCCCTCTTCGTCGCTGCCTCTTTCTCTGCTGCTGCCTCCGCAGCGGTCTATAACTCCACATTCACCAACTTGACTGCTGCGGTTAACACTGGCGACTTCATTACCTTCAGTCTTCAACCCACCACTGCTGGTAAGACAGGGCATTAAATCTGCCCTTGTATATGTCTGATCCATTCCCCCTCAAGCCTGCACCGCCTTCTGTACCTCGGTCACCAACTGCACCTTCGCCAATTGTAAGACATAGAGAACAATCCCCTGCTATATGACGCTGACCAACCCTAAAGCTTACCTTGATGTAAACGGAAAGGTTCGTATTCCTTCCCGAACCAACCTTCAGACCCCGCATTAATAAAACTATTTCCCAGAATGGAACCACCATGCTTACATGCTCGCTGTACACCAAGTGCCACAACGCCGTCGATGCCACCAACACCGGGGGCCAAATACAGCCCAACGGAAAGCCCGACACCATTGCCAGCAGCGACGGGTTCTGCAGGGTCTCATAGATGGCTGGTGCGGTCTCAAAAGTCGAGTAATAGTATAATGAGGTATTAGTGGCAAATTATTGTCTTGTGCTCGTTTCCTCTTTGTATGGTGTCGTCTAAAAGGGATTATATGTTGGCATGTTTTTTTCCGGAGCCTATACTCTCCCCCTGGCGCCAACGCAGTACCAACAAAAATGGTGTAAGATATATGACTGACGCTCACTCCAAGTCTACTAATGTGCAGCCGATGGCGATCTTGTATATAGCCACTGTGTGGCCTTCAAGCCACCATAGGAGTTCATGATACTGGCTAATTCTGACTGGGGCGTTGTGACTCCGGGGGCAATATTAATTATGCGAGCCAAAATCACTGGCACAAAACCTCTGCTGGCCGCGGATGAACAAGGCCAGATACCACACACACACGAGAGCTTGGAGAGGATGTAGATGAGGCTTATAACATCGCCATCGCCTGCCAGTGCCATCGCTGACTTGAGAGACATCAGCTCGCTTGGATCTCCGCTGTAATAAATAATCAACCCAGATCCACATCTTAGATGCGTAGGGCAATAATGCCTGCGAAGCATTCCATGACGCTCAGAGGTCGGCAAGGATATATTATGACTCTCGTTTATCCGATAGAATTGATCCCTGCCTTCTACTAATCACGAAAGTCAGCGAACATAAAGCACAAGTTTTCCGTCCCTCTATTTCAGTTGGCGGAGCCCTTTAGCCATCGCTTTAGATTTCTCTATTGGGTTTCTCGTCCGTGTGGGCCTTGTCCTCTCCTGACAGAGGTTTCGGTGCTTCATCGCCCACCACGCCCACTCCCCTGAGATACAAAGCCAGCAATGTTGCTATCTCATGATAAGACACGTGGATATCCAGTTTAGGTTGGCACTCACCAAGAATTCCAAATGCAAAGGCTGTCCATTGCGCGGCTTTGTACGCATTCAGCTTCGCCGCTTCTGGCGCATTCGTTTTCGTGGGATTTAGAACTACCCCCATCGCCTCCGAATCTTGCTCGATCACTCTATTAAATATCACTGTGCTGACGGTCACCCCGACGGTCGTCCCGAGCTAAGGGAAAAGTGAGCTGGAACCGTCCATACATAGCCAGGTATGGGACTGGTGTTGATATATGATGTTGCGCACCTGAGTCATGGTTTGAAAAAGCCCTCCTGCCAGACTTTGCTCGTGGGGTAACGAGATCTTCGCGATGAAGATAGTCCCTCCGGAGAATATGAAATCAGCGCCCATGACGGAGATCGCTGCGGCCGGAAAGCCGAATGCCCAGTAGGGTGCAGACGGCACGATGACGGCAAAGAGAAGGCATGCGGTACTTGTGATAAGCGACCCAGAGGCTGCGGTGTGTATGTTCATGGCGTGGTCGAAACAAAATATGGGAACCGACCGATGATATAAATCAGAGAAATCTTTCCAACAATAAAGGCCACAGCGATGTTGCAGAGAACACCGGAAACGAACATGGGGGCTATGCGCGCGACGGTCTCGAGCGGCGTATATCCCATCAAATTCTGGTAATATAACTAGAGGGAGCTTTTCAGCAAGAGAAAATATCTAGGACACCAAGAAAGGCGGACTTGAGACCAGTAAAGCCAGGCGATAAAAGAACACCAGACGAGGAAGGCAATCCACATCATAGTCGCGAACCTTCCATTTGCGCGGCTCCAGATGGATACCTTCATGAGTGGTGGGGGTGTAAAAATAGAATACCGCGAGCTGGGATCGCTCTGAATCCGTTCGAGGTATCTTTGCCAGTAGACAAAAAGAATGATAAGGAAAACTCCGAGGACGAGGAGGGCGATGATATCTTGGGCAGAAATTAGTCTGTGGGTCACCAGAAGCGCCACTGCGATACGTACATGGCGTTGCCCACTTCTGTGGTGCGATTTCCCCCTGCCCGAGGACAAATATTATGAGTACAAGTCCACCCGTAACAAGACATGCACCAAGCCAATCAACTCTTTTATCAATTTCGGTTGACGGGGTGTCGGCATCAATGGAGATGATGCCTCCTATGAGACATACTACGATTAGACCAACTTGCAGAAAGAATTGGGAGCGCCATGTATGCCTGAATTGAGAGCACCCAAGGTTGAGCGTGATACTTGAGATATAAATGAAAGGAGGTCCTACCTCGTTAGCTGGGTAAGTGCGCCACCAGTGGCACCCCCAAAGGCGGCCCCCAAGGGGGCGCCGGCGGCGAACGTCGCAAATGCGATGGAGCGGGCCCGGGAAGGTGGAAATGCGTGCGCCAATATGCCAAGCTACGAGTGACAAGACGTAAGACAGGATTACTGGCGGCTTGCAAGCAACTCACGGAGGCTGGGATTGTTGCGGCGGAGCCAATGCCCTGAAACCCTCGAAGAATTTCCAGGGTAATGATATCTGCAGCAATAACAAAGCAATAAGCATCTGTTCACTGTAGAGATAATTTGGGCCTTGACCTTGTGCGAACCCGCACCCGAGCGTGAAAGCTGCGAGAAGCATCAAGCCACAAATAAAGGTGCGTTTGCGGCCATAGAGATCAGCCAACCGCCCAAAAACTACAAGCAGGCAGCCCTGATATTTGAGATATAAACCCATGACCAGGAAACGCGGACAACTGTACCCACCGAGCTCAGCGGGTATGCTGCAGCAACCCACTGCAGTTGCGCCTCGTCGACGCCAAAGTCCCTTTGTATCGTCGGCAGCGCGACCGAAACGGACGCGCTGTTTGTATTCTAAATATCTCTGTTACACCCGCAATGCTAGCATAATATGGGAACTATACTTTGACAATCATAGCGAATGTACATGTCAACACCAGGATCACTGACGTGATGGTGGACCGTCCCGGGATAGCACTAAAATCTTGTGGGGATTTGCTAGTGCGGAGTGGGGGTGTTTTGTCAGGGTAGGTGGGTGGCATTGTAGTAACTAGCAAGTGCTGAGCCCATCCAGAACCTTGCTTTTAATCTGAGTGTCTCAGGGCCTGTGCTAGAGGAAGGATTATTCATCTAGAGAAGATAAGCGGAATCGGATAAAATTTAGTCGATGCTTGTCTCGGAACCAGGCCTAGTCCTCGGGCTACCCTTGACGATCGAATTGATCTAGCGGAGTATATCACCGAAACCCAGGAACCACGACCGCCACGAGTACTGTAACTCGTACGAAAAGTCAATTAAGATTCAATTTAGATTTGTGAGTACATGGACAGGGCGTGATGTCATCGTGACTGTCATAACATAAGATATCGTGTAAGAGAGATGAATGAGATATCTAGGCACGGCGCACGTACCAATGCCTATAATAAGGGCGTATGTCGGAGCGCTCGCGAGAATGCCGCATGAGCGGGGGGAGTCGCAGGCGAGCGTTGCGTTCGTACCGTTGTGGTCGGTGTGGCGCTGTGTGGCTCCCAACTTGAAAGCACACCCAAAATCTGACCACGCGTTCAGCTGCAACCTACCACAGACCCCATTTATATTCCCACCTTGAGGTTGCCTATCTATCTGGCCGCCTACCCAGTCTTAATGAGATTGATGGCTGGATCGTTCAAAGGGTTCTGATGAAAATCTAGACTAAACAGGAATCTTACACAAGAGGTCTGAGGGTCCTGGTGCGATGCGCCAGATGCGCCGTCCTTGGGCTGTTTTTCGATAGACTCTACCCAGTGCCTACGCAAAATGTCAGGCACTGAAAGGTTAGGCTTATGATTTTCCCTCTAGATTTTTCAAGCAGTTCGGAACGCACAAACCTCACGATTGATCTGCGGGATTTCAGGTTGTGTGGAATCGTTGAACATTGAAGGAACACAGTAATTAGGTAAGGAGCCATTCTAATAGGGGCAGTCAGAGTACTCGATTCAAGGTCGATTCTTACGATGATTTGAGGTCCGATTCAGGACACGATTTTGATGCTCAGAATTGCCAGAATCGTCGAATCGCCTTGAATCGCCTTGAATCGCTGGAACGCCTCTTGAGGCGTTCTGCCAGGCGATCCGCGCGTCGATTCCGATTCTTGTCATGCATTCTTTTGAAATACACTACAAAAATTTGTCTGATACTCACAAAAGCCCACCCTAAAGTAAAACAGTTGCTGTATCCCCTTGAAGTCTTCCCCGAGCCCCGCATGCCAGTCAAAACCTCTTCTTCAACACACCTGATTCCTGGGTCATGTCTGCTACTTGATACTGGAAAATGGGCCAAGAAGAGACCTCAGAGGATATATTTTCAAGGTATATACATTGAAGGGTAAACCGTAGTTCCGAATTAATTTGTTGGGGTGGAAAATCGTTGCAGAATCGACTTAGAATCGACGAGCAAAGGTGGGCGGTCAGAGTTAGTCGCGATTATCCCACAATTCAGCAACCAAAAAATCTCAAGAATCGCACCTCGAATCGTTGTCAAAATCGACCTTGAATCGAGTACTCTGACGGCCCCTATCAATTATTCCGATCCCGGGCCGTTCTATCTTTGGATTTTTCGGGTACGATCGATACGTCGGACAAGACTTCCCGAAGCAACTGTAATACATTATACAAGGTGAACGACCAGGGAATTACGGGAAACCATCGTAGTTTCGAAGCAGGTTTGACCATGTGCAAGGCTTTCCAGCATGGATCTTCTGGGGATGAGTAAGTCACTGTTCAATGCAATTGACACTAATCCCATAGTTATCATCAACCGTTCTGACTATGAGGAGTTACTGTTATGTATAAACGGCTACTGAACTCGAAGGGGTTCCGCATCGACACTATTTTTCAGGATACATTGGCGGAGCTGTTCTCGTCCGATTTCTCCAACATCCGAAATTCGAGTCCTTCAGCATCACTGCCCTCGCTCGCTCATCAGAAAAAGCGGAGAGACTGAAGACGCTAGGAATCAATGCTGTCGTTAGTTCACATTCGGATCTTCAGCTCATTGAGAAGCTAGCCTCTGAGGCCGAATTCATCTTTGCTATGGTGTGCATTTCAAACATCCGATTAATCTAACTAAGTGCAATGTTCCAGGCTGATGCAAACAATATGACCGCGGCACAAGCAATCCTCAGGGGCGTGAAGAAACGTTTCGAGACAACTGGGGTTGCGCCAAAATTAATCAACACTGTATGTTTGGTTGTTCTCCATTGGAACCCAATGTTCATATGAAAGTATTACAGCGAGGAATCTACAAGGCGAGGGCAGTATCAAACATGAATGCACGACGGCCAGCCAACCGGAAAAAACACATCACAGAAAGTCGAAGTAGTGTGTACTTATCTTGTGGCTATACTACTAAACACGGGCGATTATCCGCTAAGCCCCACATCATGGCATACATGGCGAAAATCCTAGTCGGCTGCAGCTGCCGCCCTTGGTGTAGCTCAGCGATCTTGCAGGTGGCAGGGGGAGTCGTTGGGGCGCACGGTGGGTGTACTACGTATGTATTCTCCTGTCACGGCTGTGAATAGTCCCGTTCTAGATCTGTGGTGTCGATATATAGCGATGAGAGCCGGTGAGACTTCAACAATATAAAATTCATACCATTTACTGATACATCTGTTGTTGCAGGATCTAATATAACGAAGCGAAGTACTAAGACTGTGGCCGCGTAGCAATGGAGTCCGCGTTCATAATGAGGGTTCAAATGTTCAACATTCGTGCTCAAAGGACAACATTGATGATGACACACCATCAATATTGCCTTTTCAGCATGTGTAGCGTAACCGTTTAATTGTATTTGACAGTGGCGCTTGGAATAAACAAGCCATGAATCCGCAGGGCCGTGGGCGGCGAATGACATTGACAGCCTACTTAGAGGTCATGGCTTCAAGGCAGGATTGACCGTGTGCAAGAATATCCAGCATGGGTTTCCTGAGGATGAGGAAGTCGCTGTGAATTTGGCGACCGTTTCGACAGTGTTTTACGCAACTGATAATCCCATGGTCACGGTTCTCGTCGATCGTTCTGGCTATAAATCCTATAGGATACTCGAGGAGCATTACCCCCAGTTCCAAATAGCCCATTAGCCCATTTTCTTAAAGATGTCGTCCACCAGCAAGACTAGCTTTTTCATGACTGGGGTCACCGGTACGTGTAAACGGCCCCATTGAACTCAGAGAGGTTCATCATTTTTCAGGATACATCGGTGGAGCTGTTCTTGTCCGATTCCTCCGACATCCAGAATTCAAGTCATTCAGCATTACTGCCCTCGTTCGCTCATCTAAAAAAGCGGAGAAACTGAAGACGCTAGGGATCAATGCTGTTGTTGGTTCGCATTCGGATCTTCAGCTCATCGAGAAGCTGGCCTCTGAGGCCGAATTCATATTCGCCATGGTGTGCATCTGAAACCTCCAACTAATTTAATTTTCTGGCTAAATGAAATGTCCCAGGCCAATGCAGACCATATGACCGCAGCACAAGCGATCCTCAGGGGCATGAAGAACCGTTTCGAGACAACTGGGATTGCACCAAAATTCATTAACACCGTATGTTTGGCTATTTTCCGTTGGAGCTTATGTGCTCATAGGAAAATATGTCGCCCATAGTCCGAGACTAGTCAGGAAATATTGATTTTAAGAACCCTCGAGATACTGACCTTCTTGCGGGAATCCATAGGCGTTCTCATCGATGCTGCTGCAGGTCAATATGCAACAGATGTCATTTATGACGACGCAGATCCAGAACAGATCGAGACTCTCGCACCCACACAACCCCATCGAGATGTTGACTCTGAAATCTTGAATGCGGATAAACAAGGTTGGAGATACTTGAGCAACATTCCAACAAACATTGACTTTCCCAAACCATAGGATACGCCAAAACATATATCATCCTTCCTTCAATGGTCTATGGCATTGCCCAGGGCAAACTCGTGGATACGGGCATCCAAAACCCATACTCGATCCAAATACCAGCCCTCATTAGGGCCTCGTTGGATCGAGGGAACGGTGGTATGATCGGGCAGGGCAAGAACATCTGGGCCAATGCCCATATCGAAGAACGTGAGCATGATCAATTTAGTATAGCCCCAGTCGTACTCACTATATGTGTGTAGTGGGTGATCTCTATCTTGCCTTGTACAAGTCTATCGTGACAAATCCCGCCACTGGCCATGGGCGCGAAGGAATTTACTTTGGTGAAAATGGGGAATGTAACCTCTACGATGTTGGTAAAGCAATTGGACAGGCACTTGTTGATCTTGGAAAGGCGAAATCGGCCGAACCAACCACGTTTACTAAAGAGGAGATTGATAAATATCTTCGCGGGGTAGGAATGAGAATTTCGGATTAGCAGATGCGTGGGCTGACCAATTCACCCTATAGTGTTACCTTGACAGCAATTCGCGCTGCAAGGCAAATCGCTCACGTTCCATTGGGTGGAACCCCGTTAAAACCCCAGCGACATGTTCGCCAGCATCAAACCCGAAGTAGAAGCAGTGATTAACAAAAGAAAGGAGTAATATTCCACTCCAGAGGTTTGAATTGTGCATGTTATGGTATTGTGACGAATATTTGTATTCCAACATCCCCAGTCACCTGAAAACCAGCAGCTTGGCATTGCCTGACGGAAGGCGATCCGGGAATTTGAACTGATCCTCAGCTCGTTTTATCCCAAGTTGATCTACGGCAAGGCCGCCCAAGTGTTGAGAGCCTTTAGTTCACCAGTCTATCTGTGCCTCGTGCATCATGTCTGGGGTGTCGAGATCTTCGGCAAGCGTGATATATGCAATCCGCGAATCTATGTTTATCCAATGCTCGTCTCCAAACCCAGCCGTTTAAACGTCCACAAAGCGAATTGACGCAGCGAAATATATCATCACCAGGCTGTCCAAGTATCGAGAGCCACTGGTCTCCTTGTGCTTCATGCCCGAGGTGTCGTTATTTTTAGCGAGAGCAATGTATGCCGCAATCCGCGAATCTACCCGGAATTATCCGACGCCCCAAACTCAGCCCAGCCATTTAAACGTTCACATGCACAGGGCGAATCCACGCAGCGAAATATATCGTCAACACCAACTCACCGCAACTGCCACTCGTGCAAAAAGCCAATCAATATTCAATTTAGACTAAATGGAGGGCCGGCGTCCGCCCTGTCCATCTTGGACGTTTTCCTCATTGGCCATCTGACCATTCCCTACACGATCCCGGCCCACCCCCCATCCTATACGTTGCCATACTGCGCGTGCGTATTTATTTATCATCAGTTATATATACATTCTCATCAACGTCTAGCAATTTTTCCAAATATGTTGGTCGTTTCCTGGCAGCCCATCCTGTACAGGATACATCCCACGCTCACAACCTTCATATCATTCGTTGACATGTCATACAGCTGGGCTGTGCTCATCACACTGTAAGCTTCCGTTACCCAGGATCTGACTTGGTATTTAGCCATCCTACAAACGGTCTCACACCACTGGGGCACGTCGTAAGTACCTTCGCCTCTCATTGCGCTCATTATATACTCTGATTCTATTTCCAGCGCTCCCGCGACGCTCTCTTGTCACTTGACCCAGCGCGAGCACCGCGCTGGGTACATCGGGACATGGTATGTGTTTTTCATTCCCATTTTGCTGCGTGCCCGCATACCAACACGATATCCAGTGCCTTCCCAAACGCCCCACACAAGTCGTATGGACCCGCGTCGTCGGGTGGGCGCACAGAGCTCATCGTAAGTATCCCGGTATTCTTCGCCCTCCTGCTTTCTGACTTCCTTTTCGGCCTTCTAGCATTCTCTTCAATTGCTTGGTATTATTTGAAATATGTTCGAGATGTTGATTATGACATTTGTCGATGCACGATCAGGATGTCTTCGTCACACTGTAAGCTTTTCCGCAACCGCTCGTGCACTCGCGCGCTAAGCGCAACGTGGCAAGTGCCTTGGTCTCACTTCACACGCCCACAGTGGCACCCCACACCGGGCACGATATCCCCTCTCCGCACCTCGCACGAGTCACGACATGCTATAAGTTGTCAGCCAACACCACACGGATAGCATCGTAGGTGTCTTGGTGATCATTTCGTCCGCACATATTCTGACTTCATCTATAGCCTTCCCGATGTTGAAGGTAACACTCGTGACACCGTCGCATACTAAATACAGTATCCGGCTCGGCGCGCACATGCGCCAACGCAATTTCATTTCTCTTTATTTCATATCGTACATACCGTTTCAAAACAGTTTCACTGAGGCGGGTTCAACACGCCGCGTCTCCTATTCTATTTTTCCTTATATATATTTGTTTTCGCACCTCAATTTGCTCTCACCTTCGTGACGGCATCTGAGCTTCCGTGTATCAACACATGAAAACGCCTTGCACACTCACCCACAAGTTCGAACAGGCGGAAGACGGCGCAGCGTGTGGCAAGTGCTTCGCTATGAGTGCGTTTGCACATGTAGTACAACCCGATTTCCAGACCACTCGCGGTGGACCCTTACGCCGTTGAGAATAGTATGCAAGCCTTGTGAGCGTCGCATTCTACCGTCCCGCGCACGAAGATGCTAACTCGTTTTCAGGATTCCCGCAAGCACTTGCCGGCAATCGCACGACGCTGCGGCCGCGCACGCCTGTAGTGCGCGTACATGCATACCCGCTGCGCGTCGGGGTACCCGGCCGAGCCCACCGTCTATGTGGCCCAGATCCCGCCCGAGTCGCCGGAAGCGTGACAAGATTAGGTTCATGCAGAAATGGGATTGCGCCGCAGTGTATTCAGAAAGCGGTAGATATCAGCAGCTAAGTAGGTACATGGGACGTGCTGGAATATGAATCATGATACGCGCATAGTGGCGCCACTTGCACGCAGCGTTCTGATCAGCCTAGCGCTTTCCCTGGGATGCGAACCCCGGGCCTCGGGGGGCGCAGAAGTCTGGCTTGATGCAGGCAAAGGTGGAAGTGGCGACTGCTAGAAGCGGGGCAGAATGGAGCTGTGGTGGGCGGCGGTTGGGATGACCATACTAGTGGCAAAAGGGATTGACTCTAGAAGCAACTCCGGGCCCATGTAGCCGTTTCATGGGGTATCAGAACCTGAAGTGGTCTCTTTCCACTTCATATCTGAGATGCTGTAATCTTGGGCAAGCGCAATATACGCCCCTACAATCTACCCGAAATCTTATCGGATGGCTCGTCTCCAAACCCAGTTGAGTTTACGGTCGAATTGATATGATATTGTCGACGCCGACTCGCCGCAACCGCAACCGCCGCTCATAAAACAAGCCAAACAATATTCAATTTAGATTTATGGGTACATAGCACGGACGACCAGATATCTGATTCACCAAAACCAAGCAAAAGCGCGAGAGCGTCGTGACTGTCGTGGGCATCGTTAGAAGTCGTGCAAGAGACGAGTCGTAAATATAAGATAGCGATAACGATAAAGGGCAAAAATGAAGGGTGGGTGTCGGAGCGGGGGGTGGCGAGGATTATAATAATATGAGGGTCAAAGCCATTGGGGCCAAGCCGGGCATTGGGCTATGCTGGGCACGCGTCAGCGCCGGAAGCCTCTCAGGATCTTCCTCAACACGACGCGCAGCACCACAGCGCACACACCAATGCCGACGATGAGGACGTACGTCGGGAGCGCCAAGAGCGTCCGCGGGGATGCGTAGCCATACGGGCGCAGGAAGTGCATCTGGCGTCTGCGTCTCTCCAGGGACTATGTGAGGGGAGTGGGGGGCGGTGCTGCTGGTGCTGCTGGCTTCCGCAGAAGGGGTATATAGGAGCTGAGCGAGTCGGCGATAGATGGTCTGAAGAATCTGCCCAGTAGCCTGCTAAGTAGGATCCTCGGGTGTATCGGGATGGCCTGGATGGGCTCATCGTCGGCGCGCCGCTCGGCTGGTGCACTGGTTGAGATTTCGAGCACCTCCCGTCCGAGGCCGAGTTGTTCCATCCCTTCGACCTTGCGCTCGACATCTTGAAGCCTCTCTTTGAATATTTCAACCATCTTCAGTGTTTCGAGCCAGAATCAGATGAGCGATATTTTCCGAGTGAGGGACGACAGGCGCTTAAAATTTCAAATCCACGGGATCAGATTGCTCCTCCACGTACGCGCATATTAAAAAAATCCCGCCTTGGCGAACGCATGGCTGCTGCGCCCCCTACCTTTTTGGCCGGATACTTCAAACCATCCAGATTACCCTGGAGCCATTACTTGTTGGGCGATCAACGCCCCGCCACCGCCGCTTTTGTCAAGGGATATTCCAATTGTCCAAAAGCATGCCCGTGCTCAGACCACCTGGTCTCTATCAGTGGCGGTGGACTGTGTAACGCACTCTAGTCTTCCTCAGTCAAGAATGGAATTATCGTCAACCCCGCTATCTCGCTGGGGGTCTGAGAAGAAGCTCGCATTTTCTGGTGGAGGTACGCTCTAGGAATCTGTGGATAAAATAAGTACCGAGCCTTAATTGGATAATCGATAACCTGGGTGCGTCTTCCAGATGTGGTTTGCAACACCGTCCAAGTCCTGTAAAGGCCACCTTGGTGACAGCAGATCAGAAGATTTCGACGGCCAGAGCAGGAGAGGATCCGATCCGGGCCATCAGCGGTGCCAATTCCAACCTCGGCGTCGTCACTGAATCGCTCGACCCCCAAGTGTGGTGGCGTGCCATCTTTGTGATGATGTATCCTACGGCTTTCCTATGTTAGATTATACCTGTCATCGCGACTTGGTGGGGCAAGAGTTTGGACGAAAGGGAGGTCGTGTTATGGTACTTATATACATTTCTGTTCAACTGATTTACAAATACATTGTGGGCCAAGTAGGTATGAAGTCCATTATTCACCTAAAACTTAGAAGACAGGTTGCTTCCAGCCTTCTTCCCGGATCTCTTCGTTAATCGGCTTTGGCACGACATAGAAGGCTGGTGGGGTGTTAGTATCGCAATTCACTTGACTGTTCGAACAATTCGGCACCTTCGCCATAGGGTTCAGCACCCCACTTGTAGGTGGAACCCTTCATGATGTGGAAGACGTCTCCCTCCTTGAACACATGGCGCTCATTTGGAGCAGTGGAATCAATAACGAAGAGGGAACCTAGGCGCAGAGAATGGGAATCCGCCCAATACTCAGCAGCGTGGCGCCTACCTTTCGTGACAATGCCAACGGCCCCATAGGGATTGGCAGCGGCGATTCCAGAATCGCCTTCAACAGTGAAGACACCATAGGTCAGGCCATCGCTGTCCGGGTTTCCGAGGAGCTCATTGTACCGGGTGCTCCCGTGATCGAGGGTCTTGCGAGAGGAATCATCATGGGGGTTGAGATATTTCTGCGGATGATGCTTAGTCAATGACTTGAGGTGAGGAAGTCAAGAGACGTGCTTTGATGGGCATGTTCGTGAGTAAGTTGGGATCGTATGAATCTTTCTCCTGCACTCCATCTTACTTATACACCCATCGGTTACTCCATTCCACAGATCTGCGATCATAATCGATGAACGTCGATGGACACGCACAACAGAAGCCGGTGGCACGGGGGCACTTGAACCTATTTGAACACTCACACACATGCTCAAGGTCTCCATATAATTGATTTCAGCTCAAGGGGAGAGGTATCACCAGACCTCATGCCACACCAGATTACAAAGCCATCAAGGTCGACGGCATTCCCATATCCTCCTTACAGCTAGTCACAATGCGCTAACAATGTCGATGCGTCGGTATACGTTGATGACGGAGTTTTCATGGCCTCCTCGGAATCCCTCGCTACGGTGCACCAGCCGTGTCCGGCAGGATTTGAGATTTGGGTGACTCCGTGCTAAAATGGTTCTTCGGGGTCCTACCTTCCCTCGGGAAAGGTGTATTACGTAATTATATTGGACATTGCCCCGCCATTCATGGTCTCGTTGGCACACGTTCTGACACAGCTGCGAAACAAAAATAAATACTTCCCTCACCTTTGTGCAAAATTCGCAAAAAATAGCATCCTTCATGTCGTTCGTTGACATGCCATTAAGGCTCCAACCATATAGTATATGTATACCCATGTTGGCGTAAATATACATATATAGTTGTTTACCCTCTATATACGGTATATATATGGTATATGGTGTTTTTATATGGTTTTGGTATCACATCCTTGCTACCTTCCCTCTTTGTTCACTTGGGGGTCTCTTAGGAGTATATACTTGAATATATACCTGAAATATGCATGTTTGAGATTGGTTCTGCGCTGGGAGGCTTGTGTAGCCCCGGCGTAACGCTTGTGACAAATGTCACGATTAATAATGATGTGACATAGTCACTCAATTCAACCAGCCTGGGTCGTCGAGTCGCATTTCTTCGATGGTCCTTGCATTCTGGCCTTGTCTAAGGAGGTAACTGATTACATGTGCAGTCAATTCTGATTCAGGTGAGCATAATTACACTTATTTTTGAGTAACTATATATAATAACCATATATTGGATATCTACAATATAGGGGCTTTTTTTGCTGAGGCGTATACATATACATATACACATATGGTATATACCATATATATAGAGTATATATATTGTATGGTTGGAGCCTTACATGCCATACAGCCGCTGGGCTGTGCTCATCACACTGTAAGCTTCCGTTACCCAGGATCTGACTTGGTATTTAACCTTCCTACAAACGATCTCACACCACCGGGACACGTCGTGAGTACCTTCCCCTCTCATTGCGCTCATTGCACACTCTGATTCCATTTCCAGCGCCCTGGCGACGCCCTCTTGTCGCTTGACCCAGCGCGAGCACTGCGCTGGGTACATCGGGACAAATCCCAACACTGGTATGATAACCACGCGTCGTAAGTATCCCGGTACTCTTTGCCCTCCTGCGTTCTGACTTCCTTACCGGCCTTCTAGTATCTCTTTCTTCTCTATGATCTTTTATGATGTTAAAATGAGATCTATAGTAGTACTCTGTTATGTTCGAGATGTTGATCATGACTGTAAGCTTTTTCGCAACTACTCGTGCACTCGCGCACTAAATGCACATGTAGTGACATGGCAAGTGCCTTGGTCCTATTCCACACGCCCGCACCTGGCACGATATCCCCTCTCCGCACATCACACAAGTCACGACAGGCTATAATTCGTCAGCCAACACTACACGGATCGCATCGTAAGTGTCTTGGTGACCATTTCGTCCGCACATATTCTGACTTCATTTATAGCCTTCCCGAAAACGCCTTGCATACTCACCCGCAAGTTCGACACCGCGCGACGTGTGGTAAGTGCCTCGGCTTTCCCCGTTATGAGTGCGTTTGCACATCTGGTACAACTCGATTTCCAGACTATTCACGGCGGACCCTTATGCCGTTGAGAATAGTGCGCAAGCCTTGTAAGCGTCACACTCTGCCGTCCCGCGCGCGGGAATGCTGACTCGTTTTCAAGATTCTCACAAGCACTTTCTAGCGATCGCACGACGCCGCGGACGCGAATGTGTGCTCGCTGCGCATCGGGGGTATCTGGCCGAACGCACCGTCTGCGCGACCCAGTTGCCGGAAGCGCGATAAGATCGAGCTCATGCAGCAATAGGTTTGCGCCGCGGTATATTTAGAAAGCGGTGGATACCGGATAAGTAGTAGGTACATGGAACGGGTACTAGAATATGATATGCGCATGGTGGCGCCACTTGCACGCAGCCTGAGAGTTCTGATCAGCCCAGCGCTTGCCCTGGGATGCGAGCCACAGGCCTCGGGGGGCGCAACGGTCTGGCCTGATGTAGGCAAAAGTCGACTGGCGGCGGGTGGGGCAGGGGTGCAGTGTAGGGGGATGGCGACTGCTGGAAGCGGAGCGGAATGGAGCCGTGGTGGACGCCGGCTGGGGTGACCGTGCCAGCGGCGAGAGGGACTAACTCTAGAAGCAGCTCCGGGCCCGTGTAGCCGTTTCATGCGGTAGCAGAACCTGGAGTGCTTCACATCTGAGATGCTCTAATCTTTCGCAAGCGCGATATGTGCCCTACTCAGAAATTTTATCTGATGGCTCGTCGAATCGAGATGATATCGTCGACACCGACTCACTACGACCGCAAGACCGCCGCTCATACAAAAAGCCAATCAATATTCAATTTAGATTTATCGGTACATAGCACGGACAACCAGGTATCTGATTCACCAAAAACCAAGCAAAAGCGTGAGAGCGTCGTGACTGTCGTGAGTATCGTTAGAAGTCGTGCAAGAGACGAGACGTAAGTATGAGATAGTGATAACGATATAGGGTAAAAATGGAGGGGAGGTTATGAAAGGAGGGTATGTATCGGAGCGGGGTGGCGAGGAGTATGATGATATAGGGCCATAGCCGTTAGGTTGAGCACCCAAGATATGCGTGTCAGCGCCGGAAGCCTCTCAGGCTCTTCCTCAACACAACCCGCAGTACCACAGCGCACACCCCAATACCGACGATGAGGACATATGTCGGGAGCGCCGAGAGCGTCCGCGGGGACGTGTAGCCGTATGGGCGCAGGAGACGAGCCTGGCGTTTACGTCGATCCAGGGACGATGCGGGGGGAGTGGGAGGCGGTGCTGCCACTGGCTTCCGCAGAAGGGGGATGTAGGAATTGAGCGAGTCGGCGATAGATGGTCTGAAGAATCTGCCCAGTAGCCGGCTAAGTAGTATCTTTGGGTGTATCGGGGCGGGCTCATCGTCAGCGCGCCGTTCGGCTGGTGCACCGGTTGAGATTTCGACTACTTCCCGTCCAAGGCCGAGTTGTTCCATCCCCTCGACCTTGCGCTCGACATCCTGGAGCCTCTCTTTGAATATTTGAACCATCTTTCGTGTTTCGAGTAAGGACTGTTCCAGCAACTTTTGTTGATCTTCAAATCTGCGATCGATATGCTCCTGTTCCAGCATTTGCGCCTGCACCTGTTCGGCGTCTTGCCCGACGCCTACCTCGATGACATTGCACGCGTGCCCCTGCACACCGATGTCGGTGACATCCCTGGTTGTGCTATTTTCAATGTCGGTCGAAACTCCAACCTCGACTCTCTCTCCGTGGGCACTCTGTTCGGGATCCGCCCCACCACCTAGTCCAAATATGTCATTAATATCTCGCGCATGCCCCTGGACTCCGACGTCGACAACATCCCTGGTTGTACTCCTATCTTCGACGTCAGTCGACACACCAACCTCGACTCTCTCTCCATGAACACTCTGTTCGGGATCCGCCCCACCACCGAGTCCAAATATGTCATTGATATCTCGCCGACCGCTCCGAGTCTTGGCCTTGCCGTTCCGGTGACTCGATTCAAATTCCCGCAACGCTTCCTGGGTCAGTCTCCCGCTTTGAACCTCCTCAACTCGTTTGGCCGTAACCCCCATCCTTGTATCCCGCTCCCACGCATCCACCGTGCTTCCCCCGACTTCCAACAAAAGGTCCTCCATACTGAGCTCTTCCTCGGGGTGTTTGGGGGCAACGGGGAGCCGCCGAGCGGTTTCGCCAGGATCCATCTCCCACAGCGCGGCGCCGGTTGAAGAGGTCTCCAAGAGTTCTGCAATGGTAGGTTCCTCGGGCTTGGAAGGCGCGGGCGCGCGAATCACCGGACCGGGCTCAGTGGCACCTGTCGTTGATGGCTCTAGTTGCTCCGGTCCAAAATACACGGGATAGATAATTGGCCGATCAGGGAGTGGCCGCTGGGAGTAGTACGCAATTCCAAATTCTGATCCATCTGGGGAAGGTGTGGCGTTGGGGAAGGGGGGCGCCGGATATGGATGGGGCGGCAGAGGTAACGGCCGTCCATTGCTGTCTCCATTGGGGGCCCAATGCCCGGCGTCATCTTCACCATGGTAGTCTGAACTCGCAGACGAACTCATGCTTCCGCTTCTTCTCGGCGTCTTATTGCTGGGCCTTCATCAACGCTGGAGCTTCGTTCGAATGATGCAACCATCCCACGGACGCGCCCGTTCTTGTAGCGGCCTCGCGGTGGCATCTGGATCGGATCTACGGGCGAATAGGTGGCGAAGAACGGTTAGATGCGTATGATCTGCTATTTGGTGTCCATCTTCGTCATGCTCTGCGTCTTGTGGCGGGAATCCCCAGATTTGGCCTTGGAGGATGTTTTGCCTTAAGGTGCGAGATGCGGCGAGAAGTGCGGTGCGCCATGGTTTATTGATGTCGTATCTGCGAGGGGAGGGTTAAATAGAATGAAGGAACCATAGAAATTTATCCATACTTTTCTAAATCATCCTCCTCAAACCGGAGAAATATGCGACCAGTGATCTTGCTCTTTCGTACAAAGGGCTATATCCTTTGCTATTGGTATAGGAAGATTGAGTATCGCTTCGCCGGATTTGACACGAAGGGCTCGGGATAGATAAGAGGATAGCTGTGAAGGGGTCCACACTTTCGGATTTGGCGGTAATTCTTCGACCGCCAGTGGGGTCGGTGGAAGGAATGATGGTAATGTGTCGGCGCGCTTTGTTCGGCCAGGGGGTGGTGTTTCGAATTCACTCCTTCTGGTTGGCGACGGGGATGGATATGATGGGGGTGCTGGCAGTGGCCGCGGTAGGTCCGAGGTCAAGCTCCTGCTGTAACGATGTCGTGAGCCACTCTTGGGAAGACCCATTGTGCTTCTGCTGGGACTAGGACTTGGGCTCGGGGGCACATAGCTATGAGACGAGAAGGAGTGCGACCCCGAGCTGCCTCCTGAAAGAACTGCGGTCGAAGTTGTCTTGATTGCATACGGGTGAGCATTTTTTGTGGGGGAGTGAGAACGAGGGAATATCGTCGAGGATGTTGGCGAAGTTGAGCTCATTGTAACAGACGATGAGCTCGTCGGTGACGGTCTTTCATGTGTTTTGCAATTTGTGCAACTTGTTTGTTCAAACCAAACAATGATGTAATCTCTCGGTCACCTTCTGCTCTCCCAGCCGTCTTCAACTTCGGGCGAGGCAGGCCCCAGTATACCTAGCTGAAAATGAATCTAATTTGTGGGTACTGCGACTGCAACGCTAAACTGGACAAACAAATGGTATGCATGCACATCATCATAACACACCATAGCGGATCATTGACGGTGGGCGGGCATATCACGGATCAGACTCGGCTATGCAGCAGGCCCGGGAATCCAAATTAGCGATCTTATGCATTATACTCTAACCAATATATCGCGGCGTTATATCACATCTGCGTGAACTCAATCTTACCATATTCACTCACCAGCTTGGGCGTGCTCTGGCTCCCGCGGACAATAGATCCGGGTTAAGTGTCAGCGACGCATGGCGGACGGATATTGACGCTGAGTCAGCAGTACTCAGTCTCCGGCCGCGTGGGATGGTACGCTTACAGGGCGGAGGCTTTAAAGATCGGGGATGTCGGTGCGGAATCTGCTGCGCTCTAGGTGGCGGGATCGCCGCCCATAGTCTATGCTGGGAGTCACATTGATTACGGGATTGCCAGTTTTCTTGATCATATGACCCCCGGCTGCCGCGTTCGTCAACGGTCGCCAACGTTTCAATTTTGTGGTCCTGTGGGCTTTTGATAAAGTAAGTAATATGATTGTTTACATATATGGTTTGACCCAGGCCCCCTAGCATGCTCATGAGACCGCAGATTTCCCCCGCGCGCCTTGAGCCAATTACCCCGCGGCCAAAACGCGGAGCCATAAGTACGCAAAATTTTCGCGCACGCAGGTGGCCTATAACCACTTCATTTGTTTTTGTACTTACGTGGGACTGGTTGCGTGGTGAGGGTGCCTTGTCTCTTTTTGCGCCTCCTGTTGTTTTTTGGGTAACCATCTCCGAAGCCCTTGTATTTAAGCACCAGGAACGAAAATACAAAGCGTGTGCGCTAATAGAACTGGACATTCAAATACTCCAGTAGATATTCATACCCGTGGCATTGTACTTACATGAGACTGGTGCGAGTAGAGATACCTCGTATTGTTTTTTGGGCAATCATCTGCGAAGTCCTTATATTTATTAGGAACGAAGATACAAAGCGTGTACACTACAACTAGAACCGAATAAATACATTATAACAACCCCTCGAACTCGAAACGACGGCAAGAATAATGTCCTTCACTGATTCAAATGCTCCAGGCAGATGTTCGTACCCGTGGCCGGAATCCAAGCATGACACAAGACGCACGCTCGTTTAGGGATTACCCTCGAGGCAAGCTGTTCGAAGATCGATCTCGAGTGCGCATTTCTATCACCTCTACATTGGAGTCGGCAGGCAAACCAAGAGTCCCAGAAAAGTCACAGAAGACGCGGCTTGAGATGTAGACCTTCTCTCCCAAATGGTGGATTGGAGCATGCACCGTAGAACAAGGTCGGCGTCGACCTGGACGGGCTTGTCTTGGTCGTAGAACAGGCGCGGGTCCAATTCAACACGCCCAAGAGATCCGATGTCTAAGGACACCAGGTGAGGAAATGGTTCATGGAATGCGGGCAGGTGCTTACTGGAGACAATAGACCATGAAATGGGCGAAGATAGGTCGTCGGGACGGCGGAACCGAAAGTCAACGGCGTGCGAGTGCCGCATGGAAGTGCGTTCGTCAAACCAACTAAGTTCAGTATCCACATTGGAATATGGAAACGCAGGGTGCTGGTGAAGACAACCATGGAGGGCGAAACTAGAGTGGAGGTCGCGAACCCATTCGGAGGCTCGATATCTGAGGGCAGTAACAGTGGAAGAGTGGCCGGGATTGTACATGATGGAAATGTTGATTCTCTGAGGGAGGCAGGCGATATTTACATGGTTGAAGCCGACGCTTTGACCGCCGAGCCTTGTAGGGGGACATCAACGTGCAGTGCCCGTCCTTCCGCCCACTTAGGATGTGATTCCTGGGAATTCAATTAGAGGGCTGCCAATAACTCCTCCACGCGGTACCTGAGACTAATAGGGAGCAAGTGGACACCATATTTTCAAATTGTTCGATAGGTGCCCCGAGGAATTGGCGGAAGGGCAATGATGGTAACACATTCGGCCTGTATTGGAGAGTTGTCTTTGGCCAGTTGTCATCGCCAGCTAGAGAATTTGAAATAACGTCACTCAGGGCCCGCCAACCTATTGTTAATCCCTACCTTCCGTTCTACGATGGCTGGCACAGGGTGGTCGGCACAGCATTGTGTACCGCACCGTGTGGACGGACGAGTATGGAGTGATGAGTGTCTAGCGATATCCAGTTGGTATAGTTAGCACAGACTCGCCGGCCGAGCGACGCGCAGTATAAAAAATGGTGGAGGCAGCGAAGAGTACGGCGTACTTAGCAGGGATTTATTTTTGAGCGAATATCTAAGCTGTGGAGGATGACTCGGGATGTCAAATAGATACTGAGTGATATAGATATATCTGCCGCATGAATGAATAATTGGAGTTCGATGGTTTCCTGGTGTTTGAATTTCTAGTTGGCCCGGTGGGAGGAACGAAATTGGAATTGATTCCTGTGATTTCCGAAAATTCAAGCCAGAGCGGTTTGGGTATTCACATTTTCAGGTACCGGCAGCGGTGCACTCATGCCGGTGGTGGCTCCGAGAAGAGTGGAATAGTAAAAGTGAAAATGGAGTTTTGTATGGATCGCTTCGCTTCCAATGTCAGATGTTGCAAGGGAACTTCAACATTTTGACTCGTTCTTCCTGGTTCTTACCTTCGCATGATTCTCTGCCTGGTGGGTGACGATCCAGGACCTACCAAACATGGGTTCTTGCTCTGGCGAACTGCGTCCCAATCAGTCGACGTAGTAAAGGTGGCTCGGGAGCGGGACCCACCTGCCATGATGAAGCCATGGAGCCTTGAATAACTTCGCATACCTACGTTTCAGTGAATATAGTGCAGATATCAAATTGACCCGAAATTACTTGGTATGGCGTTCATCAAACCCGACGATCTCATCCCTGCGATTTGGTTTTTCAATCTAAAGCTTTCCTCCATGTTCTCTTGGCTTGATTCTCCCGCGCTTTGTAAGACAATTCAGCGTTCACAGAATGTTTCCACGGGGTTGTTTCCGATTGAGGCTGCTCATCAAGTTCAGGTTGGCAACCGACTTGGTTCGATCTGCAACCGCCCGCGTGTTCGTCATGTTTGGAATGGCAATATTTGGTCGGAACCTCCGAGCATAACACCGTCAAACCATCACTAGCACAAAAATGGCTCCGGCAAGACGACGATTGCAATATCAAAATCGTTCTATTTATATCTACTAAGGAAAATATTCAAGCATACGAATGGTATGAAAGGATCTAGTTGGAATAACTCCATCAAAAGGGGTGCGCAGGGGTCCTTGACCCACTGGTTGCTAAGTGTTCAAATGATCAAGACATCTTCCAGGGCCAGTCAAAGGGAGCCAGCAACGACACACGGGGCAAATGCGTTCGGGAGTTCCCCGCCTGCCCATGTCACGGATGAGTTCCCCGTCTGCGCGCATTTCGAATATCTCCAAGTTTCGGAAAGCTCTTGGATGGTTGACTGGATCTGCAGGCAGCGAGATGATGCGACTAGATATTCGAAGGTGTTTCCCGGCTCGAAGAGAAACCATCATAGCCTCCAGGAAGAAATCTGCGTCGAAACGCAAGAGAGGGTCAGTATCGCGAAGGAGCCGGGAATCTATCTCAACGAGGCCAAGAATGGCACGACCTGTGAGTGCTATTCAGTGAATGATGCCCACGAACATGAAATCAAACATACCACAGTTAACTGACCAAACCTGTTCGGACCAGAGCTGGTCCTGAGGATGGAATTCAAATAGGATTTGGATCGTGCGCAGGACTACAGTTTGTTCACGTTGCTCATTACAACAAATAGATTTGACCAGAGGTCTATCAAGATACGGAAAATCCCGAGGAAGTGGATAGTTGGAGTGTGGCACTGGATGGTAGGTTGAGCATAAAATGACACTCGATCGCGCAAATCGCGAAGCCATCCATGGGCGTGATTCTTGAGGGTGCTGAGAGTGGGCGGGTAAGAGAGAGAGGAAGCCATGGTGTCTGGTCCAACTTCGAGGGCATTTTATGGTAATGGCAATGACCAGGTCAAAGCAGTTGACATGTGTGATATGAAAGGGCGTTGGATAAATTGTGGCTGCATTCTAATTGCTGTCTTCGTTCAATATGTGACAAGTAGCGGAACCATCAGAGTGAATCCCTAAGACAGGATCGATTAGGTTCGCGAGGCGGTGGGGAAAAGAAATTTGATATCGACAACGTTACGGACAACAATCCTGTCTCGGCTTACATAAGCAAAATGATTACAGAGCTTACATACACATTTTATCATGCGGGCAACCGGTAATGTTGTGCCGATTGGCGGTCAACTCGCCAGCGCCTACCATGACCCCTGTTCCATTCCCCAAGTGTTTCTTGCCTCTGCTGCCACTGTTCGTCCATCAAATTACATTACTACGCACTCGTAACATGGGGTCCGAATCAGACGAAAAAATACGATATGGCTCTTGTCTATGCCGCGCCATAAAATACAAAGTTACTGGGCCACCCTTCACATTTGTGGTTTGCCATTGCGACAATTGCCAAAAAGCAACAGGCTCTGCATTTCTGACGAATGCCTTTTTCAAGGCGGAGGTAAGCGGCATCTATCGATGAGCACCGACGTACCACTAACTCGGTTCGGAATCCTGATTAGCATGTCGTCCTGCTCGAAGGGAAAGAGCATATCGGGCGGTACAAGGACACCGGCACACGTAGCGGGAATCCACTATTTCGTTCCTTCTGCACCCAGTGTGGTTCTTGCATATTCCTGGACAGTGGAAAGCAAGAGTTTACCATTGTAGCAGCGGGCACTTTGGATGATTCCAGTGATTGGGGTAAGCCCCGTCCTTCCACCAGTACAGCACTTCAACCCCTGAAAACCATATAGTCCCTCGCAGGGAGAACCTTCCCGAGTACAGACGCACCTGGATCCATGATATTGGTCTTCAACCAAAATTTCGCTATAAATTGTGAACACCGTGTATATCATGATAGATGAGGTCGCCAAATTACCAAAGAGTTCGGTGGCAAGTTTGCTCCCCTACTAGCGACACGAGCCGTTTGTTGTCCCAAATCTATAATGAGCCTATATTGGTCCAGAACTCGGAGACACAGCTGCCAATGCAATGAGGTACACTCAAAACTACACCTATTTTCATGCAGCGATCGCGTCGATGGGCTGCAACTAGCCCACGCATCCTTTACAAGAATGCATCGTCAACGACATTTAGTCGTGCGATTGTCAATGGCTTTCTCAAATAACTCGTCACAGATATTTGATTCCATCATTTACCTAGTCTCCCCTAGCCAGACCAATAAATCACGTGTCTCTTTTTTGTTGAGGGGAGGTCGACAGTGATATATGGTCTGATTTCACGCGCGCCCATCAAACCGTAGGTCGCATATTCACTTCAATAATCTCCTTATAAGGCGATTTGCCACGCTCACGTGCTCACCAGAACAGCGGGTGGCCGTAGAGGTCTCGCATCGATTGAGTGTGCTCTGCAAGATCACATTCGAGGGTTCACCTAGGCCCATGCACACTGCACAGTGCCCAGCAAGATGTATTTCCTGCTCCCCTGCCATATCGCTCCATTTCTTCTGGTACGGCAGCCCTTCCGAGCCCATTGGGACCTCCCGCAGCGATAACACCTGAAGCTACAAGGAAGCGGAGCAACACTGGGAAGGAGGACCGTAGGCCTGTGTTCAACGACCCTGCCGACGCACCAACCGCCCACAAAAAACGGAGATACACTCCACGCCAGATGAGAAGCACCAAGCTCGAAGGGGTAAGTTCTAGGCAATCGACGATCGACACAGGCGACTACCTCCATTACACATTCCGGATAAAGGACAACGACGCGAAGGAAATCTCCCGCTCTCTAAGACATGATTAGGTTGTGTCAAGATTTCCGCAAGGTCTTTGTGCCCACACGCCTGCGATGATACTCGATTCTTGATTCTACAATTCTGGTGGGTCTATTGGCTTCGGGATTTCCAATCATTTCAGGTAAAATAGCCCCGACTGAACATAGGCTTCGTTATAATAAGATCAGGGGACGAGAAGTAGTACTATCACGTCGAGCAGATGTAAATTCATGAACGCGTCGCGTTTATTTGCGGATGAGTGACTAGCACGTGAAGCAATTTTAAGCGAAAGTTCGACCTACGGTTTGGGCCCAACATGTGCACCCAGACTATCATTTACCAGTCATCGATGCCGAGCTATCTTCATATTGACCCGAAATAGTCTTACATACATCGGACGAAATGAATAGTGCGCGAAGCCCACCTCCACCCACTGCAGGCGGCCGAACATTTCTACACTGGAAAAATGACACGGAGAAATGTCTTGTAATTCCCTGGCCGTTTCCCTAGGGCTAAAATGTTAAATTTATGTGCGGGTAAAATATCGGAAATACAATAAATTTTTCCCCCTTTGTCAAATCGGTGTTTAACAAAGGGAGGGAAAATGTGTTATTTTGCTAGAATTTTTACCCGTGGGGAAATATAGTATTTTTTCCTGAGGAGAATGGTCAGAGAATTATAAGACATTTTCCCTCAAGCATTTTTTTCATGTAAAAATGCCTGACCACCTGCAGTGACCATGAAACGTAATCTCTATGCCCTGAGCAAACCCATCTATTTCATTCGTGTTGGCTACTCTCTTACTCATCGATGTAGCGTTGTATGAGCTCATTTCGCGTCGCGCATCGACCCCAAGAAAAAGTGCTGTCGGGTGACCATGGCCTACGTGGGCGAGGTGTGCTACATGCTCTAACTTCTGGGCTTTTATTGAGGTCCAGTTGGCTTTGGGTTTTTGGGAATCCACTGAATACCAGGGGCGAGAGCAGAACCAGCCGAGGAGCGGGTGCTCAGTGTAAATACCCGTTCCTTCCTCAGATATTACCAAAAGATAAGGCAACGTCGGGCCGCTGGTTTTCAACTGAGGATAATTCACATTGGAATACAAATACTCATCACGATACCAAAGTACGTGCAATTCAAACCTCTAGATTACCTAAAATGATAAAATACTATGTACTCTTTTTCTTTACTTCCTGTTAATTATAGATCCCACTTCGGGTTTGATGCTAGCTAAAACGTCTGTAACGGGGTTCCACCCAATGGAGCGCGAGCGATTTGCTTTGCAGCGCGAGTTACTGCCAAGGAATAACTATAGAGTGAGTCGATCAGTTCATTGATCTACCAATCCGAAAATTTCATTCGTACCTTGCTAAAGCCATATTTATCATATTTATCCATATCCTCTTTGGTAAACGTGGTTGGTTCGGCCGACTCTGCCCTTCGGAGATCGACAAGCGCTTGTCCAATAGCTTTTCCAATATCGTAGAGGGTACTTTCTCCACTTGCGCCAAAGTAGATTCCTTCGCGTCCATGACCAGTGGCGGGATTTGTCACGATGGACTTGTACAAGGCGAGATAGAGATCGCCCACTACATATAGTGAGTACGATTGAGGCTGCATTGAACTAACGATACTCACATTCTTCGATATCGACGTTGGCCCAGAAGTTCTTGCCTTGCCCGACCATGCCACCACTTCCCCGATCCAACGAAGCTCTAATGAGAGCTGGAATTTGGATCGAGTATGCATTTTGGATGCCCATATCCACGAGTTGACCCTTGGCGATGCCGTAGATCATTCCGGGAAGGATGATATACGCTTTGACGTATCCTGTGGTTTAGGAAGAAGGTTAACGCTTTTCGGAATGTCACTCAGATATTTTCCAACCTTGTTTATCCGCATTCAAAATTTCCAAGTCGACATCCCGATGGGGTTGTGTGGGCGCGAGGGTCTCGATCTGGTCGGGATTGGCATCATCATAGACATCTGCCGCGTATTGGCCCGCAGCATCATCGGAAAGAACCCCTATGAATTCCCACAAAGTCAGTATCTCGAGGATTGTTATAATAAATATTTCCTAACCGGTTCCGGACTATGGGCGACGAACAATTTTCATATGAATATGTGGATTCCAATAGATGATGATCAAACGTACAGTGTTAATCAATTTTGGTGCAACACCAGTTGTCTCAAAACGTTTCTTCATGCCCCTAAGGATTGCTTGTGTTGCGGGAACATCATCCGAATCGGCCTGGGACATTTCATTTATTTAGTCAGAGAAGTTGGATAGGTGGAGGTATCGAATACCCACCATGGCGAATGTGAATTCGGCTTCAGAGGCTAGCTTCTCAAGAAGATGGAGATCTGAATTTGAACCAACAACAGCGTTGATTCCTAGCTTCTTCAGTTTCTCCGCTTTTCAGGCGAGCGAATGAGAGCGGTAATGTTGAAGGACTTGAATTCTGGATGTTGGAGAAATCGGACGAGAACGGCCCCACCGATGTATCCTGGAAATGAAAATGATGTCAATACAGAACTTCCTCGGAGGGGTCATATACACCTACCAGTGACACCAGTCATGAAAAAGCTAGTCTTGTTGGCGGACGACATCTTTGGGGGAATGGGTTATGAACTGAGGATGATATTCCTCAAGGTTGAGTATCTTGGAGGGTCTTATAGTCAGAACGGCTGTCAAGAACCATGGTATTACCAACCACATAGAACACTGTCGAAACGATCACCAGTAGAGTTACTCATCCACAGAAAATCCATTCTGGATGGTCTTGCACACGGTCAAATTTTCCTCGCAGCCATGGCTTAGTGATAGACCAGGTCCCCCGTCGATCACCTTGTTTTGGATCAATGGCTGACTCAGTGTAGTGTTGCTAAGTGGTAAGGTAAGGTGATCTCGAGGTGTCGGCTAATTACCTCAAGGTGCCTCGAGCTCACCTTCAAGGTACCTTGAGGTGACTGCCTAATCTGGTCGAATACTTGTTAGGTAGTCTTTCTGCCTTCACCCTCGTAATACTGGCTGTTTCTACAGGCTGCCATACAGCAGAAGAAGCATGTTATATTTATCAGACCAGTTATTCATGAGAAGGCATGATTAAGGATTCAAATAAGGATTCAAAGCCCAATATTCCAGCTAAAGTAGATGGATCGGAGGCTGCTGCCAAGGTATCCACTTCGTCATAGCAAAAAACACATTCGAATTTCACAGAGGACCGCAGATGGTCAAACTGGAATGATATTGAAGGTGACGCGGTAGGGCACAGTCGAACTGAGCCTTAGGATGTGTCCAGCGTCATGTCGTGGGTTGGTAGTCAAGTAGTCACGGGGGCTGGGCTCGTGACATCAGGGAGATCAGCACCAGAATTGGGTGGGGGCATACCAGGCATACCTTGAGGTGGCCTTGATATGAGCGACCTTAAGGTACCTTGAGGTGCTAAACGGGGTTAAATCGCACCTTGAGGCACCCCAAAGGTGAGGTACCTTCACCATTTAGCAACACTAACTCAGTGGCTGAGTTCTTGCTAAAGATAGGCACGGATCGGATTGCGAATATTGCCCGAGCCCTTGGTTGATCAATGTGGTTTGTGCACTCTAAATCCCCCAGAGGGCACGGGGATAGCCACAAGCCTAACCTTTCAGGATCATGAATTGATACGTATTGCGTGGGCATATCGTGGTTGGAACCTTGAGTTCAACTCAAAGTTAGCGTCAACCACTGCCAGCTGGATTTACATGTCTCTTCCTCACTTTCTCTCCTTCTTGCTTCGGCTCTTCGAAGCCATATTCATAAGCACTGTTGATACCTGGGCCAACTGAACATCCTCGGAGGAGTTATTAAAGCTAGGAAGTCGCCATAACCCGTAGTGGTGGTTATCCGTCAAGTCCGGATAGCATGGTTGGTACCCATTTTCCTAAATGATCCTTGAATGATCCTGCATTGGTCATGGCTATAAGCGATGCTGTCGGATGGATGGGTAGATTTTGGCACCCCACGAAACGGCTATCCGGCCCTGGAGTTTGCAGGAATGCTATATAACGAGTTAGGTCGTGTCCAGCGGAAGAGCTTGAGGACAAATGCTCGCAGTGATGAGCACAGTGGCTGTCGACGAATGGGGCGGGGGGGCCATGGGGCGCGGATGAATAAGGGGCACACGTGTATGGCGCCGCCGCCATAAAATGATCAGCATCTCGAATATAATTAAAAATGATAAAGCTATACGATTATGAGAGTGTGATTTGGCGATGAATGCGCTCCATCCCCCAGTTACGGTATGGCAATGAGCGTAGGTTCGTGTAAGATGGGGAATGGTTAGAGTCATGAAATCGTCGCGGTCGACCGCCGGGGGTGGTTGGATAACACCAGCGACAATGACGTCTCAAACAGGGTGGGAAGGGTCCCCCGCAATCTACCGTTAAAAAGCTGTTTGGCGGGTTCAACACAAATCTTGCGTCGAATCCGCCGGGTAATACCAATAAACTACCATTAATCCTTCATCCTTTCCACAAACGGAACGGGGGCCCGTTTGCGAAAAAAAATGAAGGATCCCAAGTGACGTTGCTGAACGCTTGAAGCCACCCATGTTTGCATTACAAACATCACTGACGCGAGTACCTGCTATCCGGACTCAGAGCGAGGGCCGGGATTTAAATCGAAGCTTTGGGGGCCAAGGGGTGCATTGAGAAAACCCGCGACGAGCTGGCAGCTGCGGGGAAAAATGTGGAAGCCGCCGTCTCATTGCTTGAGGTTGCCTGATCAGGGAGGTGTGGATGAATCCGACATCCATCAGCTCGCGCGAAGAAAATTGAAATAGTTCAAGGCAACCTCACACCACTAGATGCCAAGCTCTGCTGAACACCGCCCGCTGACAACCGGAAAATTGTGGCCGTAATATCATTGAATGGGGGAGAAGGAGTATGTATTCGCTTGGTGGCGGATGCTCGGGATTTTTCTCAAGGCTCTTGAACTCACGTGTTTCGTAGACAAGTCTGATAACGTATATCTTCATCTTGGATCAGCCTTCTTGAACCTGAACCTGTTGTAGCTGAATGGCTTGGATTGACTTGAGAGGATGAAACGGGGACGAGGTCTCTCCGGAAAAAAGTGGTGATCAAAAACAGAAGACGCACGGGCCTTTTATGGATATTCAAATTGGACAATGATGCAAATGCGCACGTGCTCCGCCAAGGTTCAAGAAGTCGAGATGTTATTTGAGCCTTTACTAGTTTTACTACCTACTACTACTAGCGATACTACCAACGCAATATCTGCGGCCATCAGATATAGCGTTGGTAGTATGACGAGTAGGTAGTAGTATATTGCGACGTGTGCGAAGCGCTCAAGGCGAGGAGTTCGATGCAGGGAAATGTGGAATGTAGATTAAGGAGGAAGTGACGACCGAGGATTTTGTACCGCGCGAGCCCAGTGCTTCTGGGATGACTCGGGGATTGGTGGCCTGATTCACATGCCCACAACGACGGGAAAAGCTTGAACGGACCAGACGGACATTGTGGGACCAGGGAGACGGAACGGACTCGACGCCACAGGCCCATGGCTCGGTGCGGTGCTCGGCTCGATCGGCTTATATTCAAATCTCTTTTTTTTTTTTTTCGTCGGCTGCAATTGGTCGGCTGGCAGCATCATTCATATAAGCACTCTGGATCGGGCTGCGGGCACGTCGTAACGTTGACCACTCCTTCTCTGAATATGAGGAGAAAAATAGTTAAAATTCTTGCCCTTGGGAGGAGACAGCCACTGGCCTAGCTGTCCGCGGTCTGGCTGATATACAACATTCCCGCATGCCCTCGGGTCGCGCGAGTGTTAGCTGGGGTGCGTCCGAATATACTACGATCTAACTATCTCTCGTATCTGCGCGAACCCAACCTTGTCATGCACACCCCCATCTTCCTTCAGATTAGCCACACACTCACCGAGGGCTAGCCTTACATAACCAACGCGGATGTCTTACCAGCGACTTTCCATCAACATCTATCAACGCGTGAATAATGCTCCTGATGAGGCCATACTACTATGGTGCCCAAAAGATGGTATGCATTTCGATTCAACTGATTTATGAATACATTGGGGACCAAGGAGGTGTGTTCATTGTTCACCTCAATAAACTTAAAAGGTGGGTTTCTTCAAACATTGGGGGACCTCCTCGTTGATCGGCTTTGGCATGACATAGAAGGCTGATATGGAGTTAATATCGCAACTCGTTCGTTTAAACAATTCGGTACCTTCGCCATGGGGTTCAGCGCCCCACTTGTAGGTAGAACCCTTCGTGACGTGAAGGACGTCTCCTTCCCTAAATACATGGCGCTCGTTGGGAGCACTGGAATCAATAAAGAAGAGAACACCTAGGCGTGGAGAGTGGTAATTCGCCCAACACTCAGCGGCGTGGTGCCTATGTACCTTTCGTGATAATACCAGCGCCTCCATAGGGATTGGTAGCGGCGATTCCGGGATCGCCTTCAAGAGTGACGATACCACAGGTCAGGCCATCACCGACCGCATGGCCAAAGAGCTCATTGTAGGTGGTCCCATTATGGAAGGTCTTGCGAAAGGCGTTGTGAGGGTTTTGGGATTTCTGTAGATGGTGTTTAGCCGATAGCTCGGGGTGAGGAAGTGAGGGGACGTGCTTGGATGGGCATGCCCGTGAGTAGGTTGGGTTTGTGCGAATCTTTCTCCTGCACTCTATCCTATTTACACACCCACCGGCTACCCATTCCTTACTTATTAGACCCAAGGCATCCGGCACTAAAGAGGTCTTGGTCTGCGGCCCCATGTCAAGTTTCGGGGTTGTCACGTTCCGACGTATATGATTGAAATAGAAAACATGCACAATAGACGGGCACTTGAGCGCCCACATGCACGCTCAAGGTCTTGGTCCAAGTTAGTTTTCAGCTCAAGAGTAGAGGCACCTATGAGTAGCTCGTTCCAAGTGACGAATCGAATCAGGTGCGCAATATAACACAATCAAGGACGACAGGTACTTTAAAACCCCGCGACGATCAGATCGCACCTGCATGTAGAACTTTGATCAACACATGGCTACTGTATTTCTACCCTCTGCGACAACTGGATCACTCCCACCCAACCAGAATACCCTAAAGCCTTGCCCTTGGGAGATGAGAGTTAAAGGTCACCTAGTTGTATGTTTTTCGGGGCGTGGGATGAGGGAGGTAAGAACTGGCAAAAATGAAGCCTGCGGTTAGTAGCCTTAGCAAGGTGAGAGATCTGTTGCTACAAAGTGAGAAGCATCCCCTGAGAGAAGGACACCGGATACGGAAACTATAGTAAGCGGAGAGACTAGGGCGAAGCAGTTGTTCACCTATTAGATGGTTGATTCACAGCAGCAAAAAATATGAGTCGGTCTAAAATTCTGTCAAGTATCTCAAACGGCAACGCAATAGGTATAACCACTGTTGCTGCCCTCCACCTCATTGGAAGGGACGGACTTGGAGACTTCTTCATCCGAAGCGACACCGTATGTGAAAGAATCCATGACATCATAGGTGAGGATGTTCGTGCGGGAAACGAAGTTGGTGTATTGGTTGGTTCGTTGAATACTTTGAGGTGAGGCCCGTTCGGTTTTTATATTCCAAATGGACCATTGGTAACTATGAAGTTCACGCATGTCTATATATGTCTAATAGGGGGGTTTACTGCAGTTTGGCTTTTTTCCTGATGCCAGATCTCCGTCACCACCCACCGCGTCGGACCTCCACCACGCCATGCGGCCCATGCCTGACCCAGTGTCTGTTCGATGGTGTTGACCCGCCTGTGTGCTAGGTCCGGCATGGCGCTGAGTGAGTTTTAGAGCTCGGAGCAATGCCTGCTGTTGGCTCACCACCAAATTGATAGTCACAATTTGGGCAAGTTTCGCTCTACCATGGTTTACTTATCGACGGCTGGGTCTAGTGCTTCTGGGATGATTTGGAGATTGGTGGCCCAGTTCATATGCACACAATGACGGGGAAACATCTGAATAGATGAGGCGGATGTTGTGCGACCAGGGAGACAGAACAGACTCGACAAGCCACGGGATGGCTCGACGCGGTGCTCGGCTCAATCAGTTTATGTAAGGTCTCTTATCTCTTTTTTCCCCCCGTTGTAGTAGGGCGCCTTGGCACCTACTCCAGGAGATCACCTGACCGGACCCTACCTACAGACAGTATATAGACACGCCACGTAGGCATTGAGCAATCCAGACCACCACAGTGTGCTTCCGCTGTTCAGCGCGTGTCGGCGGATCAGCCGACTCCACCGTCGGCTGGCAGCTTGATCGACGACCTCATTCACTCAGCATCGGGCTGCGGGCGGGCACGACTACGATCATCTGTGCCTTCGTCGGGATACAGCCGGCTGTGCTCATCACGCTAAGTATATCTGCTCCGTTTGCCCATGGGTCGTAACCACTCCTTCTCAATACGAAGAGAAAAAGTTAGACTTGCTACCCTTCAAGAGAGGAGCCGGTCACTGGCCCAGCTGTCCACGGTCAAACCTGATAATACAGCATTCCCACGAATGCCCTCAGACCGCGAGCGTTGGATGGGGTGCGTCCAGATATACTGCGATCTAATATCTCTCGTACCTGCGCGAATTCAACCTTGTCATACACAATCTCACTTTGGGCTCGGATCGAGTGTCGCCGGCGCAGGGCAGGTCCAGGTGCGTGAGTCAGGGATGTTGCGAGGAAGCGACCGTGCTCAGACGACGTGTTAGTCCATCCAAGCTCCAGAAAATCCCCACCATCCTCGAGTCAGTTTGGAGCCGGTTCTATGAAACCGCACCTGGAGACCCTCATCCGCCCAATAACCCCTGGCGCTACTGCGCCCTCAGACTTAATTCCGGACGTGACGTTTGGCAGCTTATAAGAGTATGTAATTGATGCGATTTGGTTATCTTCCGTGGAAGATACGCCGATATTTCTGGTGCCTGACCATGTCCTAATCCTGTTGCCCCAAGGTCAAATTGGATCACTGCGTCAAGCCCGCGAAATACATATCGTCCGTGGACTACCTTGACCCCACCTGGTTCTCGAGGTTTAGCCCCCATCTGGGCGATTATCCCCTAACATTAAAATACCAAATGAGAGTATTTTGCGCTCGCTACCGCATAAGGACCCAGAATACCTATTTAGATGGACATTTCTTGATTACCGCCGTGCGCAAGATGTTACTTTGTCTCTGGAGATCCTGACTGGGAATCATGTGTCTGTAACAGTCTGTTGGTAGCCAGTCCTTCGTGCCCAGGCTGACATTGAGCTGTAGCGTTAGGAGCTGATAAGAGAATATATAATTTTGGTGCAGCTTACATCGTAGTCCGCATGTGTGGAGTCGCTACATCACCGATTCTCAATCCTGACGAGTCACGACGTCACCGGGTAACCATACTCCACCTCGAACCCGTATTTATGTCTCGATTCATTCCACTCGTCAAAACTCACTTACTCGTCTCTCAGCGTTTAGTAACGTAAAGGCAATAGCAACCGAAATAACCATGTCAAACGGTAGCTTGAAGGCTTCAGTCTGGCCCTCTGCTCAACATACATATCACAGATACCAGCCCCAGGAATAACAACAGCGGCGCAGCCGTCGGAAATTATCCCCCACAAGATGACTGTGAGAGCAGCCCATTCATTTCCAGGCTACCCACACCAATATCTTTTGAATTCAGCAACTTCCTCGGGTGGATATGGCTCTGCCCAGAACGTTTGGTCCAATAAGGCGCAACGCGGATATACCGAGGCCGCTGAAACCGGTCTTGTGGATCAATCCCCGAGCGGCGGGGACCTGAAGCACGAGATGAGGGATGCGAAACAGGGCGTCGATGCGGATACTAGGCGCGATTACTCTAATCGTGGTGGTGAACCGAGGTAAGTCCCCCAAATCGGGTGGCGTGGCACAGGTTATTTTACGGCATGATAGCAAAGACAGTCGGGAAGAGGCGATATTGCATTCGGCATAGGCACACAGGAAATTGCAGCCGTCGTATGACTTTTGTTCGTCCGATCCAGCACAGTGGTTAAATTAACCCAGGGCTACGGTTGAAGATGAGGTAGTGAAAGAACTGAGAGATTTGCGTACATAATATAAATGCGAATGCTTACAGGGAAATTGGCTTTCACGGGCTTGTGCTGATGCCGAATCTCATTTTTGGATGTTCGAACGTACCGAGTGACTACCGACCAGCCCCGCGGGCTAAGCGCGTCGCCGGGCCGATTTCCCGCGAATAATTTGGTCTTGTTCACTCCAGACACCTTCGGCATCGGCCGTGTATACCTCGGAAAAAAAAAAGTGTGTATGAAACTCGATCATCTATGTCTTCATGTGCAAAGGTACTACTTTCATCAATAATCCATGATTCCGTCACCTTTTGCTCCCACATATACTACCTATGGGTTTTTTGTATGTCAAACCCGTTTTTTCGCGTGTGACGCGCGAGCATGATGGACTGGCACTGAGCTCACTGGAACAACTTACAACATGACCAAGATCGTCGTGCTCCTGATTCTATCATATTCCTACGGACACCCCCAGCCTGCCACCGGGGAAGCAAAACTGACATTCATTGATAGGCGCAGAACCGGGCTTGCTAAGACATCTGACAGATCGTAACTGACGGCGTCAAGAATGTGCCTACCCCTAGCAACGTCGGATTGAAACATGTGTATTTCTCAGCAAACGCGGAGACGAATGGGCTTGCGGTTTAATGAAGTCAGCAGGTATATAACGCCTGTCCTCTCGGTTTTCTCCCACTTACCTTGTCGCCTTGGAGGAAATATCGGCCATGACTACTATTCAAGGTTTCACCGGGTCGATCATTACTCCCCAGTCACCGCTCTATCAACAAGCCATATTCCGTCCATCAGCGACGTCTATCCTTCACCCCGCATTCGTTACCTTTCCAGAAGTTATCACCGATATCCACTCGCGCTCAAATTCGCCCTAACTCGTTCCCCACCCTTGGAGGTTGCCGTCAAGGGGGGTGGATCACACACCTCTTCTGCATCCTCGACCGATGGGGGCCTCGTAATCGATCTTTCCAAAATGAATGCTGTGACAGTATCGAAAGACAAGAAGACTGTATCCATCCAGGGCGGGGCGCTCTGGGGGGATGTATACACCGAGGTTGCAAAAAGTGGTCTCGTCGTTGATGGTGCGGATGTATTCAGCGTGGGTGTCGGCGGATATACGACTGGTGGCGGGTACTCAAACCTCTCTGGCCATTTCGGGCTGGCGATCGACGACTTGGTGGAGGCCACCGTGATCCTTGCTGATGGGTCGACGGTGACGTGTAATGCGAAAGAGCGGTCGGACTTGTTCTGGGCAATTCGAGGTACGTGACCAATCTGCACTCCCGGAGCCATGCCTGATTCTGGTCCGTCGTCTAACTCAGGTGGTGGAAATCAATTTGGAATCGTCGCAAACTTTGTTATGAAGACTCACGCCGCCTTTGGCCCCGCCCTGGTTGGTGCTATTATATACCCCGGCACTGAGCTATCGGAAGTGCTAAAAGCGACACACGTACGTGCTCTCACTGCCTCCCCGAAAATCCGAACTCATCCCTTTTTAGCATTACCTGGAATCCCAAACCGCCACCTCCAAAGTTATCGTTACCTTCGCCCGTGCACCGCCCACATTCTCGGTAAGTGGAACCCTTTCAAATACGCGATGCCCATAGTCATTGCCTATATAGCCCAGCATCCTTCTCCTTCCCTACGTCGAAGGATCAGCCGCTCAGGGAAATAAGACACTCCTTCCATTCCGCAGCACCAATCCTGCTCCATTCGTAGACCAGGTCACCTCCGCTCCCGACTTCAACGCAGTTTCCCATGCCGCTGATTCAATCCTCGCTGGTGTGCCACCTCGCGCCATGATCGGTGGTGCCCTCTTTGGGGATTTGTGGGACGATGTCGTGTCAAAAGTGTATGATGAATGGGCGTCATTCACGGTCGGGGACAGCATCAACAGCACTATCATGTGGGAATTTGGATTCCGGGAAAAGATCACCGAGGTCAAATCAGATGCGACTGCATACCCAGCAAGAAAACCGCATTACTACGTGACCTTTACAGGACGGTAATTCGCCCCCTTCCATATTGCACGCGTGCCCCCGCTGACCCCCAAATTAGCCATACATTACCCTCGACCGACGCGGTGTCCAGCGCGTGGATTAACGGGCTCTCCCAATTCGTGAAGCAAGAAAACACTCGGAGAACAGGCGTCAAGTTCCCGACGCCCGGAAACTTTGCCGTTGGCCCCGAGTCTGTGAGCTCTGCGGAAGTCTACGGAGATGCCTTGAGTCGGTTGAGGAAGATCAAGGCGCAATATGACCCGAAGAAGGTATGGAGCAGAGGTTGGGTGATTGAGCCCGATTTTGGACATGGGCATTCGTAATTCCCTCATTCATCGATGTAATCCTAAACCTCCCAAAAATATTTCATCCCGTCAAGTGCAGATTTCATTATAACTATGACGCAAATAATCTGAGGGTAGCTTGGCGCGCTATGACCTGGCAAATAGGATATATTTCCTTTCGTGATAATGCCAACGATCCCATCGCGACAGTCAATGGCGATTTCAGGATCGCCTTGATCAGTCACGGTGAGGATGCCATGCCGCACGCACAAATGCATTTTATGTCATCAATATGATGCATGATATTACGTACAAGTACGGGTTCACCGAGGAATCATTTAATTTCCAAACGAACAACTTTGAGAAACATGGGCTCGGAAATGACCGTATCGAAGTGCAAGTACACGACAATTTGGGCGGTGGTAGCTCGGGTTTTCACACACCACCAGAGTATTTAGTCGTTTGTGGTTCCGCGATTACGCTAATGATTTTCATAGTGGGCAATCGGGAATCTGCCAACTGTGGGTTTTGTAGTTCTGCATTGTATTGACTCACTCACGTTATATTTAGGCGTGTCTGGGGCGGCACATTTTCTTACCCACTAACTCCTCGACGTGACATAGCCATGGAAAATGGTATGATCATCCACGAATTCGCTCATGGGATGACCAGGCGGATGGTTGATGGTGGGACAGCGAGGTGCTTTGATACATTGGAGTCGGAAGCATTGGGCGAGGGATTTTCAGATATTATGGCGGAGTGTGTATGCCTTATTTTCAATGCGATCGGATATCAATGCATTGGATTCTAGATGGATAGAGCAGAAGCCGATCCCGCCTGGGTCGTCTCTCCCGGATTACGTGTTTGGAGATGGTCTCCAAACAGACCGCTTCGGCCGCCCCCTCGGGTTGCGTTCCCATCCATACTCTATATCAAAGTGGGTTCTTCATCAGTGCTTCTTTACGCTGAGCTGATGGATGTGAGCCAGGATCACCAATCCGCTCCGTTATTCCACAGCGGGCTATATTATAACGCGTGGCCGATATAAAGCGCACAGTGCGTGAATACCTACAGAGATGGCCACCTACCATACTTATCGTACCTCCAGAGGCTGGCGTAGTTTGGGGTAACATGTTGTACAACGTGTATGCCGCCCTAGTGAAGAAGCATGGATTTTCGGAGAATGCAAGGACAGACCCCACGACACCCGAAGGGAATGTTGTCTTCATGCGCCTGTTCAGTGACGCACTTTCCCTCATGCCATGCAATCCTACCTGTAAGTTCCCTATCGTGTGGGCCGGACATCGGTTGAATTTATTTGTGCAGTTGTGGATGCCCGGGACGCATGGACCAAGCAGATCAGAACACATATAGGGGCGCCAATAGGTGTCTACTGTGGAAGGAATTTGCCAGCAGGGGCCTGGGAGTCCATGCCTTGCGCGGTGAGTACCGCGACAGCCTTGACCCGCCACAGGATTGCTGGCACCAGCGGAGGCCATCAACCCATAGTTCACCCCCTCCACCAGCCTCTAGTCCACTCCCTCCACCAGCCGATAATCCACTCCCTCCACCAGCCTATAGTTCGCTTTATCCACCAGCCGAGAGCTTACCCCACCCACCAGCCGGTAGTTCACTCTATGGTGCCATATAGCTCCCAATAGCACCCCCGCGTGTCGATATAGTTCTTATAGTGCCTATATAGTTCCCGTAGATCTCACAGACCATATAGAGGTTTTTTAATCACAGACTCTATTTTTCAGCTCATCCAGAGGCCCCCAAATTCGACGAAAATAGATCACGCCGGTTACACCGAGTCACACGAGCAGAACGGGACTTCGTGTCGTTCTCAAGATAATACCTCCGTAGTTCAAGGGTAAGATAAGATGAACTGTTTGGGATATGATCCTGGGTGACGCGTCAGGATGCGTCGCCATGCGACGAACCAGGACTACCCCTTTGCCTGAAAAATAATATTTCCTCCTGCTCATTGCAGTTTCATTATGGCTATGGCACGGACGAATCTGGGGGTAACTTGGAGTGATTTCCGACCCCATGATCTTCTCAAGTCCTCACTATGCTATACCAACAGTTATGGTGTTAAAAGCACTCGGCAGATGGAATATATTTGATTCGACTGGCTCAAAAACACGCTGGGGCCAAGTAGGCAAACTCCATTGTTTATAACTTAGAAAACAGGTTTCTTCAAGTTCAGTTGAGAAACGTCCAAGCCGATCGGCTTCGGGACGGCGTAGAAACCTGACGTGGAGTCAGTATCGCCAATTCACTCGGCTGCTTAAACAGTTCGATACCTTCACAATTGGAGCCAGCACCCCACTTAAAGGTGGAACCCTTCGTGACATGGAAGACTTGTCCCTCCGTGAACGTATGGCGGTCGTCGGGGGTGTCTGAATCAACAAGGACGAGGACACCTAGGTGCGGAGAATGTGAATCCGCTTGACAATGATCAGCACACCGACACCTACCTTTCGTGACAATGCCGAGGACTCCATGGGGACAGTCAAGGGCGATTTCGGGGTCATTTTGGATATTCATGGTGAGGATACCACTGCTCAGGCCATCACCGTCCGAGTGGCCGTAGAGCTCAGTGAAAGCGACCCCCGGATGGAAGGTTTGTTGGGGGTCATCGTGGGGGTTGTGGGATTTCTGCGAATGGTGTTTAGTCGGTAGCTCGAGGTGAGGAGGTCGGGAGACGTACCACTTCAATGGGCATGGTTAAATGTTATAAGTACCGTTGGAGGTTGGATGAATCTACTTATGTGACATGCACTGGGTACCCAAGAGACCCGGCACCAATGAGGTCTTTGGTCTTCTTTTGGGGTGGCATGCCATGCAGCGTGGTGCTAAAATTTGTATTCGATCTGAACCTTGGATATTTTTTCCCAAAAGGCGTTTGTAGCCGTGAACTTCTGCGCTCGAAATCATATAGCGTCTCTCTTGGTCTGTTGTCCCATGGAGAGTTTTGAGTTGCCACGTTCCGACATATTATTGAAATAGAAACTGCAAAGTTGGCGAATCACCAGCTTGATCAGGCTATACTACCATTTAAAGGAACAGTTCATGGATCATAATCGATGAACGCGTGCTCACATGCAGCTCACGATCTTAATATAATTTAGTTTTCAGCTCAGGAGTTGAGGTGCCCATAACTTGAAGTGATGCGGTGCTATTTGAAGTTTAAGGCGATAGACGCTTATGTAAAAAAATCCTGTTTTGATCAACACATGGCCACACTTTTTATCTTCCGCGACGACCGGACTACGCCCACCCAGAATACTAACGTTGCGACACTGGGCGCCGTGCCACTGCCGTATCCAAGTGTATCAAGATGGACCACCCTTATAGGAGTCTGTGAGAAACCCCGTGTAGGCGTTAGGGGATCAAAGCCAGGTCCTGGCGGTGAGCGATCTATTTCCTTTTATATAGGGAGGGCACACGACATATAATTCGAATGCAGTACCACTCTTGTGCCATCTACTCTTTACAGGGCTTGCCGTCCCCAGCAAGTGAGCAACCAAATGCTCGTGATCTGCACCATCCTTGCAAACCCAGCAGCAATTTGTTCAGATCAGCCTTACATGGGAGATAGTAAGGCGAAGCAATATGTAACACACTATCGTCCACAGCATCCTGGCCGGATCCGTTTCCACGCATAGCACGATGACGCCAAACATCAGCGGAATCGTGGTGGTGAATGCGCCGAGATTCCTGCTCAAGCGGTCGCTGTAGGAGTCGGAGGGTAGCATCCCGATGGACGTCACCAGCCGGCATTGGAACTTTGATGTGTGACTCCTCCGTTATACTTTCCACATACTTTCTCACACAGTCCCCGGGCCATTGCTAGAGGATGAATTTGTTGCAAAGAAACCCCAGGTCATGGTATGCGAAGTCATCCATACCTATTTCCTACTAAAACATACTTACAGGAGCTAGCGAGCTTGGATGAGTGATTTCATTGACCCCCAATCCGTGGAAGTCGCCAGCCAAACGCCTCGCCACACATGCAGGATATGAATCTGGAGTCTGGATGAACCGAGCGAAGATCTTGCCGGGATTTCGCCACCAATGGTGAATGAAGACTGTTATTCATTACAGCCGAGAATTGTAAGCCTGTACCCACCAAACGTCAGATTCACACGCCATTCTCAGACCCTCAGGTCCCGCAGGCACACACCAATAGAAGCCATACCGTACTTTCGCTAAATCCTTACTGCTATCTTATCGGCAGGGAGTTCTGTAATGGATCAGCCGTTAATAAGTAAACCATGGCGAGGCGAAATCTTGTCCAAATTATCAACTTGATGGTAAGTCAATGGCGAATTTCTCCGAGCTTTATAACACCATTACCAAGATGAGAAGCAAATCGGGTTGTCGAATAAAGAGAGCTCAGGCCCACGACGTGACGCGGCGCAACGTGTTCATGCGTGAACTATGGACCCCGGCCCCAATTTTGCCCAGGTGCAATAAGTATCGAATCAAATAGCTTCAGGAAAATCCAGAAGTGGGAGCACCCTCAAGCGATTTGTTCCAGGCGACAGCCGGAGTAAATCAGGTGCGCGATATATTTCTAATCGAGGACAGCGCCAAACGCTAAAATGAATCTACGGTGATCAAATTGCTCCTGCGTGCATTCGTGTATATAAAACAGCTTGCTTTGTTGCGGCTGTGGATGCCCCAATTTTTCTAAAACATGCTCAGGCTCATGCCGTCCCGGTCTCCATCCGTGGTGGTGGATTAGCGTGTCCGGATCCCAGCTGAGAATGGGATCATCATCAACCTCCCTCGCTATCTTGCTGGGATGAGGGGGTCGATTCCGAGAAGCTTGGATTGCTAGTGGAAGCGTTCCCTGGGGATTTTTAGGTATAAGGTATACATTTCAGTTCGGCTGATTTACAAACATGTTGGGGCTAAGTAGATGTGAAGTCCATTGTTTACTTAGAACTTAGAAGACAGGCTTCTTCACACTTTGGGGGACCTCATGGCCGATCGGCTTCGACGCGGCATAGAAGGCTGATGTGAAGTTAGTTTCGCCAATTCACTCAGCTGCTCAAACGATTCGGTACCTTCTCCATAGGGTTCAGCGCTCCACTTGAAGGTGGAACCCTTCGTGATGTGAAAGACTTGTCCCTCCTTGACCTCATGGCGTTCGTCGGGAGCGCTGGAATCAGTAAAGAAGAGGACACCTAGATGTGGATAATGTGAGTTCAAATATTCAACAGTGTGATGTTTACCTTTCGTGACGATGCCAACGACTCCATAGGGATTTTCAGAAGCGATTCCAGGGTCACCTTGAATACTGAAGGTACCGCAGGTCAGGCCGTCGCCGTCCGAATGGCCAAAGAGCTCATTGTAGGTGGTCCCTTTGTGGAAGATCTTGTGAGGGGCATCGTGGGGGTTATGGGATTTCTGAGAATGGCGTTTAGTCGATGAATCAAGGTGAGAAAGTTAAGAGACGTGCCTCAATGGGCATGTCCGTGAGTAGGCCGGGATTGTATGAATCTTGGACCTTCACCTCCATCCCACTTATACATCCACTGGCTACTCATTCCTTACTGATCTTATCATAATCGATGAACGCGCACAGCTTCAGATGAGCCAGTGACATCCGAAGGGGAAGTTGAGCACCCACGTGTGGGCTCAAGGTCTCGATATAACTTAGTTTCAGCTCAAGAGTAAAGATGCCCATAAGCGACTTATCCAGAGGACGAATAAATCGTTCGTACCGCGTATCACTACACTAGACTACATATCAGTGAATTGTGTAACCGCCACGTTCCGATATATACCACCACCAAATTAGAAACATTTGCGAACCGTCAGCCTAATCGAGCTGTATCAGGTCGTTCGAAGGAGGGGTCCGCGGATCTGTGATCATCGATAGCGGATTAGTACTATGAGATATTAGACATTCACTTGGTGTTTCTGGGAGCTGAGCGCTGAGCCCGGGCCCTTGCCTTGCACAGCTTGTACTAGAAGCTAAATTATATCTCTACTTTCAATTTGAGTTTACTTCATTCAAGTGCATGCTTGAGCCTAAAGGCCTAAATCTTCCTTTGTATATGAGCATTCAAGTGCCCCTGACGTCACCAGCCTTGCGTAGGTTTAATGCATTTGGACTCCGTTACTTACCTTGTTTGCTTCTTACTTTCCTATACAACATGTCTTGGACCATGATAGAGGACCCCAAACGACGTTCGGGAGCAATCAGATTTGTTAGAAACTCCCTGAAAAAGTGGTTCGAAAACAGTCCCATTAATGCATGCTTCTAGAAGCTCCGAGCTAGTAAGTTTGGGTGAGTGATTCCGTCTCTCAATCTCCTCTAATTCAGTTCATGGGAGTCAGCCTTAGCAAAATGCTTCGCCGCGCTATGAAAAAACACGAAAAATTGGGAGTTCGAACTTCGGATCCATCGGCGAGCTGCCGCTGGGACCAAACAACGATCTTGCTGGGATTTCGTCGCCAACTTTCGGTAAACATGGCTCAATGACTCAATACTCAGCACTCAGCAACGGGAGCTGGGGTTCATGATACTCACAGTATGATTGTGTGGCAAGGTACTATCTGCAGCCTCAGTCAACCTGCCCACTACAAGCGCACAAATCTTTCCGTTTTTGATCATACCAGTGCATTTACGGTAGGGATCAATTTCTATCGATTTGGAGCTCAGGCCAACGACATGACAGGATGTAACGTGCGCGCGCATGAACTATGAACCCTAGCTCCGGGAAAGTTCGAGGAGTATCCGGACGTACCAGAATCAGATGCGCGATATATTCCAATTGAAGAACGACAGGCGCTTAAAATTTCAAATCCACGGGATCAGATTGCTTCTCCATGCACGCGCATATTAAAAAAATCCCGCCTTGGCGAACACATGGCCGAATCACTCCAAACCATCCAGATTACCCTAGAGCCATTGCTTGTTGAGCGATCAACGCCGAGCACCGCCCCGCTACCGCCGCCTTTGTCAAAGGGCATTCCAACTGTCCAAAAGCATGCCCGTGCTCATACCACCTGGTCTCTATCGGTGGCGGTGGACTATGTAGCCCGAGTCTTCCTCAGTCAAGAATGGAATTATCGTCAATCCCGCTATCTCGCTGGGCGTCTGAGAAGAAGCTCGCATTTGCTGGCGGAGGTGCTCTCTAGGAACCTGGACAAAATAAGTATCAAGCCTTAATTGGACAATCTGGCCCGGGTGCGTCTTCCAGATGTGGTTCGCAATAGTGTCCGAGTCTTGTAAAGGCCACCTTGGTGACAGCAGGTCAGAAGATTTCAACGGTCAGCGCAGGAGAGGATCCGATCTCAACTGGGCCATCCGCGGTGCCGATTCCAACCTTGGTGTCGTCACTGAATTCACGCTCGAGCCCCAACTGTGGTGGCGCACCACCATTGCTGAGGTGATGTATCCTACGACTTCCCTATGTTAGATCATGCATATCATCGCGACTTGGTGGGGCAAGAGTTTAGAGGTCATGTTATGGTACTCATGTACATTTCAGTTCAACTGATTTACAAATACATTGTGGGCCAAGTAGGCGTGAAGTCCATTATTCACCTAAAACTTAGAAAGGGGGTTTCTTCCAGCTTTCGGGGATCTCTTCGTTAATCGGCTTTGGCATGACGTAGAAGACTGATGTGGTGTTAGTATCACAATTTACTTAGCTGTTCAAACAATTTGGTACCTTCGCCATAGGGTTCAGCACCCAACTTGTATGTGGAACCCTTCGTGATGTGGAAGATGTGTCCCTCCTTGAACACATGGCGCTCATTGGGAGCGCTGGAATCAACAGCGAAGAGAACACCTAGGCGCAGAGAATGAGAATCCGCCCAGCACTCAGCAGCATGATGCCTACCTTTCATGACAATGCCAACACCTCCATAGGGATTGGTAGTGGCGATTCCAGGATCGCCTTCAAGAGTGAGGATACCACAGGTCAGGCCGTCGCCGTCCGAGTGGCCAAAGAGCTCATTGTAGGTGGTCCCCTTGTGGAAGGTCTTGCGAGGGTGATGATCGTGGGGGCTGGGGGATTTCTGCGGATGATGCTTAGTCGGTGACTGGAGGTGAGGAGGTCAAGAGACGTGCTTTGACGGGCATGTTCGTGAATGGGTTGTGATTGTATGATTTTTTCTCCTGTACTCCATCTTACTTATAGAGTACACCCGCCGGTTATTCCTTACTAATTTGACCCCCAAGATACCCGGCACCAATAATGTCTTTGGTGTTCTTTTGGGGTGACACAGCCACGCAACGCGGCGCTGGAATTTAAATTCAAGGAAGCGGCCCTTGGATATTGTTTCATGGGGTATTTGGAGCCGTGCACTTCTGTGCTCGAAATAACGTAGTGTTTCTCTCGGTCTGTGGTCCCATGGCAAACTTTGGGTTGCCACGTTTTAACATGTTATTGAAATAGAAATCGCATTCACAAACCGTCGGCTTGATTAAGCTGCATTGTGCCGTTCGAAGGAACAGCCCACAGATCTGTGATCATAATAGATGAGCACGCGCAACGGAAGCCGGTGGCATCAGGGGCACTTGAACACTTACATGCACGCTCAAGGTCTCCATATAGTTGATTTCAGCTCAAGGGAAGAGGTGTCCATAAGTCATCCCAGGCGACGGATTGAATCAGATGCGCGATATATTCCAGTTGAAGACGACAGGCAGCTATCAGATTTCTCCTCACTCACTCGCGTGTAAAAAAATCCGGCTTTGGTCAATCAAACTCAACACATGACCAATGCACCTTCTACTTTCCGCGACGCATGATTCAAATTGCCCTAAAACATGCTTAGGCTGCCATCCTGATCTTCATCCGTGGTGGCGGATGAGTGTATCCGGATCCTTTTCAGTCAAAAATTGAATTGTCGTCAACCACACATGCCATCTTTCTGGGACGAGAGTCGATCCCGAAAACCAGCTCGCAATCTTTGGTGCTCCCTGGGTACTCGCGACGGTTGCAGGTATATTGGATTATATGATTCAGGACATTGTTCTCCGGATACAGGCCGGCGTGGGCGGGCGGAGGCGCAAAGCTGCATATAGCACCAGGAAGGCGAAGCAATTGACGCATCTGAACGTTGGGGCCTAGTTCAATCAGGGCTGGCCGAGTTATTCCCCGCACCCACTTGTGTCTCCAATACCTAGCCTATAGGCCCGTGGGGGCACACGATAGATCGCTGAAACTTGAAACAAATCAATCCTGGTGAATTAGTCGCTCTGACATAACCGATTTCGGAAAATTCGCATGGACACGGTTCGTATACGTCTAATAATATGACAGAAATCGAAGAAACCGGGGCACTAACGTTAACATTTCCTCCAGATTCCAGAAACAGGTGATGTATCAATCAACCAAAGATGCCGCATTCTGTAAGTGAGGTTTATATTAGCCCTCCCGAGTTGGGAGAATGGGCTCAACTTCCTGAAGGGGGTACGTCCATCCAGCCCGCGAACCAGGGCGAGATCGGCCCCGTACTCGCGGAACTACGTAGAAATCAGCATTCTTGTTTACGCCGTGATTCAACAGACGACTGCAAGTTGATCGAGTTCCCAGCCCTAGTGTGTAGTCCAAACGTAGAGGAGATAATAATGGCAACGAAAACAAGACGGGCATGGGTTCCGGCGATTTCCTTTGTTTGGTGGACTATAAAACTGAACGACCTCTCACCTAAGGGTATTCGACAAACCAACTTTGTCCAATACATCAACTTCATTCCCCCACACGAGCGCCCTCCCTCACGATACCACGGATTCTTTACACACGCCGTCGCCTCCGTCGAGGAAATCTCCAAGTCCATTCCCACCGACGAGAAGGGCAGTAGCGGTGGTGGTTACGCCTATTGCATTGTTGCTTGAGATACTCACATTTCGTGGGAGTCGACCGCCGTCTGGGTGGGCCAGGACCACCCTGAGTCTGGTGATGGTGATGGTGTCTGCGAGCGCTTAGCATCCACACGAAGATCAAGCGACGCTGCCGTGTCGGATCCTCCGTATCGAGCGTGGCCTAATTGGATAATCTGGTCCGGATGCTTCTTCCTGATGTGGTTGGTGTCCGGGTTTTGCATAAGCCACCTTGGTGATAGCAGACCAGAAGATTCGAACAGTCAATGCAGGATCCGATCTCAACTGGGCCATCTGCTGTGCTGGTTCTAATTTCGGTGTCGTCATTGGATTCATGCTCCAGCTCCACCTGCGGTGTCTTTGCCGGGGTGGCGATGTGCCCTACGGCTTCCCTGTGCTAGATCATGTCTGTTATCGCGACTTGATGGGGCAAGTGTTTGGACGAAAGGGAGGTCGTGTTATGGTGCTTGAAACATGGTATACATTTCAGTTTGACTGATTTACAAATACATTGGGGCCAAGTAGGCGTTAGGTCCATTGTTTATCTAAAACCTAGAAGGTGGCGGGTTTGTTCCAACTTTGGGACCTCTTCGTCAATTGGCTTTGGCATGACGTAGAAGGCTAAGGTGAGTTAGTATCGAAACTCAGCTACTCAAACAATTCGTACCTTCGCCCTGGCGATCAGCGCTCCACTTGTAGGTGGTACCCTTTGTGACATGGAATACTTGTCCCTCCTTGAGCTCGTGGCGCTCGTTGGGAGCGCTGGAATCGGTAAGGAAGAGGGTGCCTAGGTGCGGAGAATGTGAATCGGCCCAACACTCAGCAGCACGGTGCCTACCTTTCGTGACAATGCCAACGGCTCCATAGGGATTGGTAGTGGCGATTCCAGGGTCGCCTTGAATAGTGAAGGTACCGCAGGTCAGGCCGTCGCCGTCCGAATGACCGAAGAGTTCAGTGTAGGTAGTCCCCTTGTTGAAGGTCTTGTGAGGGACATCGTGGGGTTATCGGATTTCTTTGAATGATGTTTAGTCGACAGCTCGAGGCGAGGAGTCAAGAGACGTACTTCAATGGGCATGTTGTAAGTAGGCTGGATTGTGCGAATATTCTCCCGCACTCCACCTTACTTGTACTGAATAAACCCAAGGCACCCGGCACCAATAAGGTCTTTGATATTATTTTGGGGTGGCAGTCACGCCGGTGCTGGAATTTGAATTCGATTTGATGCAATATAGTTCCAAAAGACGTTTGGAGCCATGTGCTTCTCTGCTCGAGATCACGTAGCATTTCTCCTCCTGCGTCCCATGGCAACTTGCAAGTTTCGGGTTGCTATGTTCCGGCATATACTATTGAAATAGAAACCACATTCACGAATCGTCAGCTTGATGAGCTGCATTGAGCCATTCAAAAACAGTCCCACCTAATGCTGGCAGGATATGTATCATTCTACTACAGTGACAGCCCACTGTTGTATCAATAACTCTAATTAACAATTCGCCTGATACATCACCCACCTCCAGCCCATCCCTAGTAAGCATGGTGCATCTCCCGTGCATCATTCCCGCGTCATCCAAATTGGTGCCCCGCTGCGCTTATAAATCAGTACTCCGCCATCAGAGTATGCCGCGGTATATTCCTCATGACAAATATGCCTTCGCCATCAAAAAACAATAATGCCGGCGGAAAAACGACTTCCTCAGAAAACATAAAATCTAAATTTAGAGTTGCCAAAAAATTGTATCCGCCCATTATTGCGCTGGCATTTAAATCTACAGTGGTGTGATCTACCTGAATTTTATTAGTGGCACACGTATAACGCAGCCTGAGAATAGGGCATCGAGCTCCGCCCAGGTTGTTACCCAGTGGGCGCGCATTGCTTCACGTATGCTTGCCTGCCGCAGTGCATACGCTTGCAGCCCTCTCTGGTAGCAGCTCCCATCAGCTCCCCTCGTTGCGTCCGCCCTATCGCTCCACGTCTGAATCTCCCATCCCAAAAATGCCTTGATGCGGCGCATTTCCTCTGCAATAGGATACACTCCTCTTGCCAGCGATGAGCCCGTGCGCGTGCCTTGCACCATTCAATTTGGAGACCTGCGTCGATAATAAGAGATATATCAAATAGCTGTAATTGCGCGAATCATACCTTCTTGCATCGCTTGATCCCCCTCCCCAGCCCCCTCAGCCCGCCAAATCCAGGACATGGTCCTTCGGCCTTCGTTGTCCCTTCCCTCTCAGCTGAGTTTGCGCGCGGATGTCCGAATCGGAAGGGGGGATAGGAACCTCCCATCCCACTGGATGTAGGGTGGTCGCCAGCTGGCTTAGCGCCGCGTGATTCTTGCGATATCTTGTTGCGTCTGCGTCGATCTTTGCTTGGAGTGACTTGATGCACCCAGGCTTCGTGTATGTTGCTGCTGACCATGCCATAGCGTTGCTTGAACGGAACATATGTGTCGTAGAAGCAGATGCCTGCGCATCTGATGTAGGTTGTCGTGGGCTGGGCATACCGGAGCCTCCACTCAAACCTCATTAGTTCCTCTCCACTTTGATTCTGCCTGACGGCAGAGGGGAGCATGAGGTCAATCGTAGACCTCTACAGGGTCTTCTCCCCCTTGGCGTCCATCGCTGCCCGTAATCGCGACACCATTGGCATGTAAGAACCTGGACTTCCATCCATGCTCAATCGACGGCGGAGGCGATTACTTCGCTCGACAACTTTGGAGCGTTGAAGGTCCGTGGAACCAGAACTTAGTGAATGAATGTCTTCCTTCAGCGCTGCTGTCAGGGAGTGAGACGAATATATTAGAATTTGAATGAAGACGTACTGCATATCCTCTAGCTCTAGCCCTTGGGCATGAGGACGCTGGGCGGATATCATGGACGACGCTGTGTTATGTTTCCTTTGGTCGGCCTCTCTTCTTCTGCCAGCTCAAGCCGAACCCTGCTTTCAGACAGCTGTACTCATAGCGTCAGTTACATATTGAAAGTAATAGTCCATCACTTACTACGGGGCGTCGATTGAAAAGGATTGGGTCTGGTCCTGTCAGATTCCCATTCCCTCACCGCCCTTGCCCACAATGCTACGTTCTCTGCTGGGAGGGCGGCACTAAAGGCTTCAAACGCAGCAATGTGTTCTTTGCACGCGCTACCGCTCAATTGATTTTCGTAAAATGAAGTGCCTGATGGTGCATGTTAGCGATGCAGCACGTTCGGAGGTGAAGCTCACCTAGAGAGGACACCTTCCTCCAATTATAGTCCCCAAAATGATCATCAAGGGTATCA